>JAOWBJ010152167.1:0-12179 GCA_028566335.1 Monarda citriodora | reverse complement strand
TCGATAGGGTCAGCATCGATTTTCCTCAGGTCGGTCTATTTAGCCGGGCGAGGACGGTGCTGGACCGTACTCCATCAATATTCATTTAAATCTTATGCATACTTAACAATCATATATAATTAAATGATGCACAATGTACAATTTTTTTTTGCATATTCCTTTTTTTCTACGTTTAAATCTTTTGCATAGTTTGTCAAAGAAATATTTATGCATGTATAAATATTTTATTAGGCATTACTAGCGTGCATACTTAAATGACGCACAATGTACATTTTTATTGTGCATATACATTTTAATCTTATGCATACATAGCTATCATGCATAATTATATGCTGCACAATGTACATTGTTACTGTGCGTATTCATTTAAATCTTATGCGCATACATAGCAATCGTACATAATTAAATGATGTATATTGTACATTTTTACTGTGCATATTCATTTACAAATATAAATTCTATAATTGATTAAAATAATAATAAATGTTAAGAAAAATATAAACATCGTTTTTATTAATGCATATGCCAAATCATATATTCAACTCTTAAACCTAATTTGGTGTAATGACCCGAATTTGGAAATAATAAAATAAGTATTTCCGCTTCAAGGTTTCAAATATGATTTGTCTTTGAGGAGAAGATTTTAAGTTATTTTGCATGATATCGCTAAGGCGAAGCACCCTGAGTGCCTACAGTAGAAAAGCGAGAAATAACTGTTACTTTGAAGAGTTTAAAAGTAAGAGCTAAGCTAAGTGATTAAATGTTGGAAGCGATCCTCGAATCGCTTGGGTTCATTCCTTAGAATGAGAGTTTTAAAGGGTAGCGAGTCCGCTTCGAACAGTTCGGAGTGGCTCGGAGTTTGCTTGGTTTTCGGAGAGCGAAGGATGAGTCCGCTCAAGCAAGCGAAAGCGAGTTGAAAAGCTCGCTTGAGTAAGTCCGCTTGAGCAACCAGAAGCGAGTTGAAAAGCTCACTCGCGACGTTCAAGCGGATAACGTGGACGAGCGGATTCGCTATCTTCTGCTCCGAGAGTTGCAATAAGCAAGAAGGTTTCAAGTGAACAAGAGGGTTTCAAGTGGTTTTCATAGCGAGCGAGTTCGCTCGAGATAGTCCGCTCGTGGAGCAAGGAGCGATGTTGGCGAGAGCTGACTCGAGAGATGCGCCAGGCGCATTTATTATGTGTCAGTCATCTTTTTCCGAGAACACGCCACAGCCCTAGTTGACCGGGGCTAGATGTCCTTTTCTGCAAAAAGTCATTTCAGATGTTACTTTTATTCAAAAACATTTATTCAAAAACATTTATTTAAAAACAGTTATATTTCCTCATTTATTTTATATATTCAACCCAGACGGGGATGACACCCCCTATAAATACCCTCACCCTGAAACTTATTTCTCATTTCACTGCAACTTCAAAACTTTTCTCAAAACTTAAGGGAGAGAGAGAGACCGAGAGTAAAGAAAACCAGCCAAGAAGTTTAATCTTTCGGAGGTCGGAGTTTCAAGGTAAACCCCAATCTTTTCTTTCAAATGTCTAAGTATTTTACTCAAGGCTTGGCTAGGAAAACCTTTCTTAAGAACAAACGATGTTTTCTTATGTTTTCACTAAGTTTTGTTTACGTTTAGCTACAAGATTTTGAAGCTATCTTTAAGCCCTTTATGTTTTTCCAACTACCATGACAAATGTTTGAATAAAACTAAGCCAAAAGGAGTTTTCTACCTAAATGTTTCTTTAACTGGATACTTCCTTTGAAAAGATTGGAAAGTTATATTCTCTGTTAAGGAGGTCCTTATAGCAAGAGAGTAAGTGAGGAGATTCTGTTAGGGGTCTGTTTCCCAAGATAAGATAAGTAAGCTAGATCGAACTAGCGATTTAGCTAAGAATATAATTCTTATAAGTATCTTCGCTGTTATCTTCTTAAGGGATCGTAAAGGAAGAGCGGTGCACGTGATCGTGAAGCAACCATCACCTGAGCAGCCAAAGGTGGGCTTTCAAACTAAGGACCCATGTGTGGGCTTTCAAACTAAGGACCCCTATGTGGGCTTTTTAAACTAAAGTACCCCAAGCGGGTGAAAACCCTCAAGCGACCAGTCGCCGAGCAGATTGTTTTAAAGCGAGTTTTCACAGAGCGGACTTCTAAGTCGCTCTCTCTAAAATTGTTGTGATGATGATGTTATGAGTTGTGTAAGGCCTATCTGTCGGCTATGTGCCAAGGTTTCATGATACGATCGGCTCGAGCATGTGTTGATCGGGTAAGTGCACTAGGTTCGCTATGCTCAGGCAAGCGATCGAGGTTCTAGGTGAGGGTGGCCACCCTCCCTAGATCAGGTTATTAAAGGGCAGATATGGCAAAGGCTTCAAAGTAAAGGTTTCACGAGCCAAGGCTCAACGGTTTCAATTGTGTTATTCTTTATCAAGTTGTTATTATCATTATTTTGTAAAGTGATTTCAGGCGAAGTGTCCACTGAGTGCATCAAAGTACTCAGCCCTGTACGCGTTTTCCCTGTGTGCAAGTTGAGCAGGTCATGGTCGAGATGGAAGCGGTGGCGAGCGGGTTTTAGTGGAGCGGTTTCGTGAAAAGGCGCTTGGTGGTACAAGTCCTCATACTTGTATCCGTCGGCTCCACTTATGAGGATCTAGTTGTAGATCTATTTCGCTCATAAGGGTCTAGTTTTAAAGCCTTTTTCATCTTTATATTTGTTGTCAGACCCCCTTTTGTTGTTGTATCTGCGTAGCCCTTAGACGGGCATTTTTGTAAAGCAGAACAACTGTCGAACCCCCACCCACTGCCAGGCCGCTCCCCCTTGTTGAGATTCTGTAGCCAACAAGCGCCTACGATGGGCTTAGCCTCCATTTTCGAATTTTAGGTCATGTTTTATTTTGAAACTTTATAAGTAATGAGATCGCTCTAGTTATTGAATTCGTTTCCATTCTGATAAGCGACTTAATCGCTTCCATTGTACTTAGTCATTTGTTCCAGTTTTATTTATCCAGTTATCCTTGTAAAAGTAACACATATGTTTCGAGTAACAAACTATGATGAAAGTACTTTCAAAGAGTTTTCTTAATTGATCGCAAGCGACTTACCAGTTTGCTCGACCAGGATCAAAAGTCCCCGAGCGGTTTCTTTCAAAGATATAAATATTTTCTAAGTTTTTCAATAAACTCGCTTCCAAGAGATGGCTATCGAATAAGTCCTTAAGATGAAACACCAAGCGAATAACCTTACTCGCTCAGTACACGATTTCCACTTGACCCAAGAATTTTTCCGCTTTCTTGATTTTATACGACACGTGGCGACTCTCCGGGCCCAGTTTCCTTGATCTGGGTCTGGGTCGTTACATCATCAAGTTTGCTTCTTAGAGCGCTAAGTTCGTCCACGTTCTTAGCGTTCTGATCCGCTAGCTTACCATTCTCCAAGCGGCTTTCCGAGAGCTTATGCTCAAGTTGTTTCTGACTCGCTTGCAAAGCCGCGTAGTCATTGTGCTCACAAGCGACTTTGCTATGCTTTCCCTTGAGCGATTCTAGCTCTTGGGTCAGCTTTGCATTGTCGCTTATGTAGCGACGTACGAGCGTCTGCATTGCTTCATGATTCTCAACTAGGTTGAAGTAATCACTAGGCAGCTCATTCTCATCATATTGTGAAGTGACATCTTTCTCATTTTCCTGAGGAATATCTGCTACACAATTTATATGTGCAAGTTGAATTGACGAGTCTTTGAGTTTGCAAGTTATTACCTCGTCAGGTGCTTCGGAGTCAGCATCGCTCATAGCCATTAGGCTGAATTCTGGTTCCTCTTCATCCAGAGCGAGCATTCCCATATCAAGTGATAACTGATTTGCTTCTGTATCATCGTCCGTGAACTGGTCTTCATCGTGGTTCACTCCATCAATGGGGACGGATGCCCCTTCTGCTATGTAAGCCTTACGGGAATTCTGGCGAGCTTTGAGTTCCTCTCGCTCCTTCTCTGATAGCGAGGGGCATTCCGACTTGTAGTGGCCCACCTTGTGACACTCGAAGCATTTTACTGAATACTTCACTCCTGAAGACCCTCGAGTGCTGGTCTCCGCTTTTCCTTTTGCTGGCAAGCGACCTTGCTGTCTTTGCTGCTGCTTGTAGAATCGCTTGTACTTTGCAACACGAGCGTTGAAAGTATTGAATCCTCTGACGAGCATGAGAGCGAACTCTATCAGCTCTTCTTTCGACATGTCCACTATGTCACCGTGAGAAAAGGCACGCGAGATATCCGCTTGGTTGTCATCAGCGGCTTTGAATGCTAGGCCCTTCTCTAGCAGATTAGACTTCTCGTCTTCTTCGGAATCTTTGAGCTCCTTCTGTTGAGATGGAACTCCATAGCTTTGAAGTCTGAAAATAAGGCTTCTGGAGATAAAGCACCCAGATCCTTGTTGAACAAGCAATCTTCCTCTATCGTTTGCCACTTTCCAGATAGCGCGTGGCAAACCTCGGTGTTGATCTCCTTGTGAGAGAGATCCTTGCCGAGAGTGGCAAGAATGGTGACTAGATTCATCACCCTGGTTTCAAAAGCCTCCAAGGTTTCGTTCGTCTTCATCACTAGCGCCTCGAATTCTCTCATGAGAACATATAACTTGTTGTCCTTGATCTTCTTAGTTCCTTGGGAGAGAAGTGCTAGGGTTTCCCACATCTCCTTAGCGGTCTTGCATTTCATGATTCTAGTGAAGTGTGCATCTGAGACAGTTGACTAGATCACATTTCTGGCCACCCTATCCAAGTTGTCCATTTTGAAATGTGCAGCGGTGAATTCCTGTCGTGGCTTTTTTGCGTATGTGGCCTGAGTGGCTCCTTCACCAGTTAGAGTGCATTTCATAATCTTTATTGGACCGTCTGTGATAACTTACCACATTCGGTAGTGCAGAGATGTTAGATGAGATTCCACATGGAAGCTCCATGTGTTGTAACCCTCATCTGTAAACTGTGGCAATGAACCTGAAGAATTCATCTTGGGAAACTATTAGCAAAATGTAGTATGCTTGTGTGTAAGTTTATGCAAGTTTTCTCGAAAAGATCTGTTCAAATGAACACAACTGTGTCGCTTTCAAATGATTTAAAGTGGCACCGATATGCAAAGAAGAAGTTAAAATGAACTCCTACTCTGATAACACACGTAGAGGGGGGCGGGGGTGAATACGTGTGTTAGAGGATTTATCCTCTTTGTAACTTTTAAAAGCAATATTAGAAAAAGCCCTCTAGTAGTTTGTAAAATTGCTAAGTACAAGGTTCATGCGGCTTCTTCACTAATCTCGCTTGGTGAAGAATCCGCTTGATCAATGTTCTTAAGTGAGCGGAATTTGGTGAGCGAATGCTAGATTGAGAAAACTCTTGCTTAAATAAAACCATGGGTTTGTTTAAGTGCGTGTGCTCGAATATGCAATGTATAATCAAGGCAGTAAATAGAGTAAAGCGAATATTAAAGCAAAGCGGTAAATAACTGAAGCGAGATTTATAATGGTTCGGTGACAAACACCTACGTCAACTTTTCTTCAAACCTTGGAAGGAAAAACACTAAACCACAAAACTTCAGTCGTCTGTGTGGACAGTACCCGGAACTTCGGTCCTCCGGATTGGACAGTACACGGATCTTGAGTCTCCTGGTTAGACAGGAAACCGACTTTGGTCCCGCTTGTGGACTGTTACAAGTGTGTTGTACAACACAATGATTTCTCTAACTACAAGATAACCCTTAGACAAGATGATCGAAGGTTAAAATAGGGTTATCTTTTTCTCAGATATTCGAGTATGAACAAGAACACCTAAGGTAGAGGAAACTGCTACTTAGAACATTTGGTGTTCTAAGGAACTCAACTAACAACTCTAGACTCTAGAGAATTTTTCTGAGTTCTTACGAGAGTTGTAAGATTTTACGAGTAAAAGACACTAGGAAATTTTAGCAGTATGTAGGCTTTGTTCGCGCGGTTGAATTATTGAGTTCTGAAATCTTCAGCAGTATTTATAGGAGACGATCCCGATGTTGCCGTTAGAGAGAGCCGCATCTTCAACGTATCTTCCCTAGTACTTCCTCGAAATATGCTCATTCTATAAGGTAAGTTGCAGATTTGTCGTGAATCTGCAGAGTCAAATGTGTACGTGATATTCTTAATTGATCTTCAGTTGACTTGCAGAGCAGTTGGCTAATCCTGCGTGTCCACCTGTCAATCAGAATCTGACTTCCTTAAATGAAGTCCGTATCTCTTCTGAATTTGAATTCTGAGCTGGACACCGCTTGGGATATGAATGTATAGCGATTGCTTGTCTTTTTCGAGCGGTCTTGCTTGATTGATGAACATCGCTTGATGAAATGTTGCTTCGGTGCTCCGCTTGTCAAGACCTCTTGAAGATATCGGCTTGAGAAGATTTTCGCTTGAGAAACTTCACTAGGCAGATTCTTCACAGTTCATAGGATGCTCGAGCGACAGCTTCAAAAAATTCCACTTGGCCAAAAACCACTAGCGAAAAAATTGCTAGGTCTTCAAACATTGCTTGGTAAAAATACACTTAAAAATATTTAAGCTCTCTAATAACTGAGATTTTCTAGTTGCAAGGAAAATGTTTACCAGTGTTTACATCCAGGGAGTTCTTTTACTAAACTATAAGAACATGAATAAATTAGCTAAGGGGCTTTGGTATAATCAAAACAATTAATGAATTTTATTAATTTAAAATTCCCCTTAACTAAATAATCCAACAATGTCCCCTTTTTTGATGATACCAAAGCTATTATAAAAAAAGAAATATCAAAGCGATCTTCTAAACAAGTATGATGTGATTATACCCGATCGCTTTGAGTAAGCGTTTTAATTATCGCTTCTATTTTACAGATTATGTGAATTCGCTATAAGTCTTTCCAAGACTTAGCGAATTCCCACCTGACTTATGATCTTCTCTACATCATGAGCAAACGTTAGAGCACAAATAATATGTCCCTTATCTTGTGTCGCTAATCTAAAGTGAAAAATATAAATCGACACTGAGATATTATCATGGGAAACGTAATCACTTGTCACTAATAAAAAGCATGGGAAGTACAGAGTGATTACATATAGTTTAAAAGAAAAAACACAGGATAGGCAGGAGGATATCAACTAAACTCTCCCATGAGGCACAAGCCCATAGGCAGAGTATACATGGTGTTGACTCGTAGAATCTCAGAAGTCTCTGTGACATTCAGCTCTTTCTTCACCCAAAGAAACTCCTTCTCTATAGCTTCTCTGTCAAGCATTCTTCTACCAGGGACATAAGGAACGTCCAACTCTCGCTTGACGGGGGCGATAAATAGGTTATTTCCAGCTCTGCCAAGAATCATGGACCATAACGACTTGTGGTATCTCTGCATGCAAGCAATAAAGGAAAGTTGGGGATTTGTCGTTTTGAACACTTGCCAATAATACTGCATCTTGATGAAGCGCACTTCAGCCTTCTGCCATTCATCAAAATATCTAATTGGCACAAAGTCAGTTACACTCCTTGCATTGTTGTCCTCCGGAAACTGCACGATATATCCTGATCTCCTGTTTAAAACTCTATCTTTGAGAGCTTTGAAGGCGTCTTTGTTCTTATCACTTCTATAACTTTGGCCTGATCTCATGGATGGTCTCGATCATCAGCCTCTTCGTCTCTGCATCTATCTCGTACACCCCAGTCTCATTGATCATGTCCTGAGCGTATATATTCAGCATGTTCCGCTCTTCTTGGTTCTATGGGGCGTAGCGGATGCAGGCGTCTTTGAAATAGACCAAGGTCCTCGCCTGAAAAGTGTTCTTGATTTATTCCTTCTTCTCATCTCTCACTCCTCTTGACTTCCTCGACGGTACAGATGACTACTCAAGAGGAGCACGAAAACTTAGCTCTGATTATCCAAAGATTGCTGACCTTCCACTGAGTAAGAGAAGAAGTTTCAGAAGAATGGTATCACATCTTGCGGTAAAAAAATCAACTTTACAAAGATGGTACAAAGAAAAGAAATTTAGAGCGCATACTTCAAGCATGAAGCCATGCTTGACTGAACATAATAAATATACAAGGATCAGATTTTGCCTTGAATATTTAAAGATTGATAGGGTGATGAATATGCTTAGATTCCAGCATATGCATAATATCATACACATAGATGAGAAATGGTTCTACATAACAAAGGGTAGCTTATTCTTTGATAAAATGTGACCTCAGAATTTATCTTCACCAGTGGTCATTTAAGGGGCCACTGACTAGGACATATATTACCTCACACCAGATGAAGAGGAACCCTATAGAGCTTGCCAATCAAAGAAATTTATTGACAAGGTCAAGTTCCTCTGTGCAGTGAGCAAGCAACTGCTAAGGGATGATGGATCAATGAAATTCGATGGGAAGATACAGATTTTCCCTTTCATCGAATCGAACACAAATGTTAGAGCAAGCAAGTATAGACCCAATGACACACTTGTTGCAAGGGCACTCAATTCAATTATTAGGGAAGTAATGAAGAGCACCCTCATAAACAAGGTACCAACTTTAGCATCTTACTTGACAAAATGTTTAAACATTATTCCTCAGAAGTCATTACAACTTTGTTATTGGAAATGATCACATGCAACGGGTCTTACCAGCCATAAGAGCAAAATGGCCCAATTCTCAGTTAAAGGAGATATTCATTCAACAAGATAATGCCAAGCCCCATATTCTGGATAGTGATCCAGAGTTCAGAGCTGCAGCCACAATGGAAGGATTCAAAATGAAGTTAGTCCAACAGCCAACAAACAGTCCAGACACAAATGTGAATAACCTAGGATTCTTTAATGCAATACAAGATATACAATAGAATGGTACATGCAAGACAGTAGAGGATTTACTCAAAGTAGTGGAACATGCATTATATGAACTAGCACCCTCAACATTGAACAAGGTATTTTTAACACTTCACTGTTGTTTGACATAAATAATGAAGTGTCAGGGACACAACAAGTACAAGACACCACACATGGGCAAAGATAGATTGATTAGAGAAGGTACATTGCCTATCAGTCTCCATATTCCTATTGAACTTGCTAGGGCTAGTGTTCAATTTCTACTGGAAAATGGTCAAGTATGAGGAATACACCAGTTGGTGAATAGGCTAGATTTGGGAAGGATCACGGGCATTGAAGATAATGCAAGCAAATCAGGCACCGCATAGAAGCCAACAAGGTCAATTTTTTTCTAGATGCCTAACTAGTTTGTAAATTGTTTTTTGTTTGCATTTTTATTCTCAAAAGCATGTACTGAACATGTTTTTGAAATTGAAAATGCAATAACACTTTTTCTGATGATGGAATGAATACACTTTTAAAATTATGTCATGTGTGATTGGTGTATGATTACCTGGTTTTGTGAATGATCATCACATTCAATCAAGGAAAACAACAGATTACCACGAGAAACAGAGGCAGCCCATAATAAATCGAACCCAACCAGATCACATAATAAGCCTGATCAGATAATCATACAAAAAGAACACCAACATCAACACCCAACAATTCCATATCACCAACATCTAACAAATCCAGATCATCGCATAAATCAAAAACAGGGTAAAAAAAACCATAGACAGATCTCACAGTGGGTCATAGTGGGGAATCAGACTAATAAACAACAGGACTGAGTTTGAAGGCCATGCCCTCTTCCTTCATCTCCATCGCCGCTGACGCCTCGGACGTCGCCCACTCCTCCGTAGTTGGGTGAAAGAGCATGTAAATGGGCATGACATTCCTCCAGTAAGAAGGCATGCCCAACCTACTTGCATGTACACTCCGGCCTTCCTCCTTAGCGTGGACTTGAGGCAGCAAGCCCTCAGTGGCTGGAGGATTGAGAGGGACAGTGGTCGATGTAGGCTAGGCCTCCATCACCGGGCGGTCCGCCGCAAGCCACTCATATAGTTGAGTGATTTCTGGGGGGGTGAACATACGACGGTGGCAAAAGAGAAGGTGATGGCAGATTTCGTAGGGCACCGTATCGACCCAGAGGAAACGAGGCCAAAATCCGCACATGAGAAGGTGACGAGGTCGACCTTAGATCTGAATGGGTAAGCAATCCTCGGCGGGAACCTCGCATGCTCGGGGACCTTTTCTCCAACTCGAAAGACGGGGACACGCGGCCGGCGACCCCGCCGCAACGGGGGACACGGAGGACTGCCCGAACACGGCGGCGGCCACGAGAAGGCGGATCTGCAGGTGGTTAACCAGTGGACACCCATCGCGATGAAATAGGTCGTACACGGCGGCAGGCATCGTGAAGGGGAGATGGGGGGGGGGGGTGGGTAGTTTTAGGGTTTTAATTTAATTATAGATTCCTGAATGAATTTGGGTAGTTGGGGGTTGGGTATTGATTTAATTTTGTGTTGGTGTGTGTTATTAAGGGTAGGTGGTGTAATTTAAACTTATTTTTGTTGTTTTGTGATAAAAAAAAATATATATAGGGGTAATTTGAATTGTGTAATTAGTGTTTTTTTAATTGTAATAAGATATTACTAATTGTACCTATATATGACTAATTATTTCCTTTTCGGGAAACTGGACATTATTAATGAGACGACCCAGAAAGGAAAGATGGACAAGATTACTGGGTTGGAGGGAATAATAAATTGCGAATTGGCATAAATCTTAATATTATATTGGAAAAATCTAATTATTCGATACAACATAAATAAACAAGTTAAATGTTAAGTAGTTCTACAATGATAAATATTTAATAAATATAAAAAGTGCATAAGACAGAAATAGAATGCCAACAACTACGAATCACACTGGGAAAATGAGCCGAAAACATCTTGGCATAATAGGCCATCCGCTGCAGTATGTCATCACATTCCGCGCGTTCTGCAGCTCACTCTGCTTCTTGCGCAGCTCGCTCTGCAGCTCTCTCTTCTTCCGCCTTACGGATAGCCTCTTGCTGCTGCACTAGCTATTTTTCTACGGTGCTGAGCTGCGCCCTAAACATATCATGCGAGAGACTGGCCGAAGCGTTGGTACTGTGTGTAGAACCTTGACTAAGTTGGTTTTCTCCGACGCTTCCGGTGCCATATCGCTATGACTTGTGGGGATGGCAGAGTTCCAAGTAGATCTCATTCAGATCCTCTCGTCCCTCCTCAGTAGGAATGCAATGAATCCTTGTCTATTTCGAAAAGGTAATGATGTTAAAAATATTTAATTTACTAAAACATTCCACTAATTACAATAATTAATTTCGAATTATCACACGTTATATATATATATATATATATATATAAACTTACAGCTTCTCCGGCAGCGGCAGATGGCGACAACGAACAACAGAAAGACTGACACGACGACAGTGTCTCCGGCGTCACGGGGATGACTTCTCCGATGCTTGACAATAAGGTATTCAAAATTTTAAAATTGGGGGAAAATAGATAAAATGAGAGGGAGAGATAGAGAGAGAAAGAGATATTCAAACTCACAGGTGGAGAAGGCAATGGCGACGGCGACAGCGGCAGAGCAGTGCACCAGCGAGGCGAGAGCAGACGGCGGTGGATGAGGATTTCCCGGCGGTTGTGTGTTTATGGGTGTAGGGTTTTTTTTAGATTTAGGGAAGAAGGGTAATTAAATCCCGTAAAATATCGACGAAATTACCGATGGATTTTCCGTCTAATATGCGGTAATCACCGACGGATTATAGTCTGTCGGTAATCTCCTTTTCGGCGGTGATTCCTGACAGACCTTATTTATCGGCGATTACCGACAAATTTTCCGTCAGTAATAATATTCCATCGGTAATCCGTCGCTAATTCGCCGGAAAATTTAAGTTGTCCATTCGTGTTTTTACCGACGGAAATTCTGTCGGTAATCACCGAGGAAACACATTTCGTTTGTATTCCGGTGATTGGCAGAGAGATTCAATCAAATAATTCTAACCGACAATTGCATGTCTTGAAGAATTCAATGCATCTAATTTAGGTGGGAATGTCTTGCTAGACAACTCTATTTTAGTATATTTATATAGATTCCCTCCAATAATTTGAAAGTCATAATTTCTGTTAGTGCATAGTGATATTTAATTAATTTCATATGCAATTGGTTTCAAATGCATTATACTCATACCTCTTCATTATGAAATATACATTTCAATGAATTTAGATCCTTCGTATAACATTGTAATAATCGGGCTTTAAT
>JAOWBJ010152057.1:0-12181 GCA_028566335.1 Monarda citriodora | reverse complement strand
GTCAAATACTACCTCCATCTCATTAGTATAGTTTTGGTTTGACCGGGCACGCAAACCAAGAAAAGTGAGATGTGTGGTTGTAATTAATTCTAAGGAGAGAGAATTAATTGTAGCTACATATCTTTTGCCATTTTAAGAAATGAGACTAATAAGTGAGATGAACCAAAAAGAAAAGTAGGACTAATCTAATGAGATGGAGGTATTAACAAGGAATCAAGATAGTAATACCTCCATCTCATATAAGTAGCTCTACTTTTTTTTAATACATCTCATCTGTTAACTTTATTTTTTAATATATTAAAAAAATACTTGGCTCTCATTAATTTCTTCATAATTAATTATAATCATACAATTTAATTTCCTTAATATTTATTCCAAATATAATTTCCTATTTAATTTCCTTAATATTTATTCCAAATATAATTTCCTTCGTATGAAAATAAAATTGAATGATGATGGTGGATGGTAATTAAGGACAAAGGAGGCATATTTATAAATGTGTCTGCTAAAGTGAGGTGCCCTTTTATGGGCACCAATTATTACTTCACACCACCCAACCCAACCCTAAGTACATTCCCCCATTATTCCTTTTCCTTTTCCTTTTCTTTTTCATTTTCTTTACTACTGCACTGCACGTGACATGACACTCCCCTCAGCTGACATTATTGCTTCTTTCTTGTATCGTTTCTTTTCCTTCATTTCAGCGTATCATTCATGCCATGCTCTCCTCGCTCGCTTGTTTCTTTTTAGGCAACACTTTTCCCCTTTCATATGAATTAATTATACAGTAAAATTAACCTATAGACACAAAACTTGAATTAATAAAAGCGGACCCTTAGTCTCTTTCCGTAACATAATACTACATTCGTTTATTTATACTTGGCTTAGTTTGACTTTCACTTTCTCGACACGCATTTTCACCGAAACCTGATACGGGTTTTAACATATTAGTTTGAAGTTTTTTTTTTTCTTTTTACGAGATACTTCGACACTCATAATATCTTGTAAAAGAAAAAACTTTAAAATAATATGTTAAAACTCGTACTAAGATTCAATGAAAATGCGTGGGGCAAAATGAAAGTCAAATACGTGAATGGAGGTAGTATAAGCAATTAAAATATAATATCATCATATGCGTTATTAGATTATTGATAGGACATGAACCAACAGTTAAACATAAGCGGAAGGCCCAACACAGTTGGGCCCCAAGATAAGATCGGCCCAGGGCAGTTCGGCCCAATACAAGACGGACTTCTTTTCCGACCAGAACTCGAAGACAACTCATAGAGAGATAAAGATTCAGATATGTATCATAATATGATATAGAAAAATCCCAACGAGTCCGATTAGGAGAAGACTTTGTATTAGAGTCAAACTCCAATTACTTACCTATAAATAGAGGATAGATTGAGAAAGGGGAGATAATCTCTTTGTATTATCAAATACAATACATTATAAACACCCATATTTCTCCTTGTGGACGTAGATCTATCTCAATATATCGAACCACGTAAATTCCTTGTGTTCTTTTTATGTTCTTGCCACGTCTGTTTAATTTTCGGCAAAAATAAGATTTAACAATGGCGCGGTCTGTGGGAAAAGATAAATATTCGTGTTTCCGATCAAAATTTTTCGGGGAAAAAGCAACGACAATGACGAAGAACACGAAGATAACACTGGCGCACCAACTCAACGACATGACAAAAATCTGGCATGGAGTCCGACCCTCGACCGTGACGTTCAAAATCTGAACAAAGATAACAATCCCATAATCCCGGAAGCGGAAGAAGACGACTAGAACAACAGAGGAGGGGAGAACCCCAAATTCACGGAACAAAATCTAGACGGAGTTGTCAAAGGCTTCCTCAAGGAGAACGAGAAAGACTTCCTCAAGTTTCACAGTCCACCTCGGCATTACAGACCACCTCGTCATGATAGCCCGCCTTGGCATCACAGCATGACAGTCCACCTCGTCATGACAGACCACCTCGGCATGACAGCCCACTTCAGCATTACAGTCCACCTCGGCTTCACAGACCACCTCGACATGACAGACCACCTCGTCATGACATACCACCTCGTCATGACATTCAACTTCGTCATCACAACCCACCTCGGCATGATAACCCACCTCGGCATCACAACCCACCTCGTCATGACAACTTCGTCATGATAGCGCACCTCGTCATGACAGCCCACCTCGGCATCACAACATGATAGTCCACCTCGGCATTACAGACCACCTCGGCATGACAGCCCACCTCGGCATCACAGCCCACCTCGGCATGACAACAACCCACCTCGACATTACAGTGGCATCACAGCCCACCTCGGCATTGCAGCCCACCTCGGCATCACAGCCCACTTCATCATCAAAGCCCACCTCAGTAGCAAACTTCTCGGGCTACAAACAGAGAAACGCTATATAGCTTGATGTACAGAACCAGGGCAATAATCCTAAAAAGAGAGACCTGCTAAAGGTAGCTCCGTACAAGCAACAAGCGGCTCGTTATTACAACCAAAGAGTCAAGTCCCGACATTTTCAAGTAGGCGACCTCGTAATTCGTAACAATGAAGTTAGTAAAGTTGAAAAGTTCAACTAGCTCGAAGCCACATGGGAAGGCCCGTACTGAGTTGAAGAAATCCTCGACAAAGGGTCGTATAAGCCGGCCTACTTATCTGGATCGAAAAACACCATTTAGTTAGCGGTGTATTTCTCCTAGGGTATATTTAAAACTCCACTAAAATGGAGTATGAACTAAGCACGTGCAAGGGGACCTCTCCTAGCGACAACAATGCAAAACAACGCAAATCACTTCGAAAAAGCGATGACTTCGTCATCGCGAAAAAGAAGGCAAATCACTTTGAAAAAGCGATGACTTCGTCATCGCGAATCATAAGCAAACCACTTCGAAAAAGTGATTTCGTCATCACGAAAAAGAAGGTAAATCACTTCGAAAAAGCAATGACTTCGTCGCGAAACATAAGCAAACCACTTCGAAAAAGCGATGGCTTCGTCAACGCGAAAAAGAAGGCAAATCACTTCGAAAAGGCGATGACTTCGTCATCGCGAAACAGAAGCAAACCACTCCAAAAAAAATGATGACTTCGTCATCGCGAAACAAAAGCAAACCACTTTGAAAAAGCGATGACTTCGTCATCGCGAAAAAGAAGGAAATCACTTCGAAAAAGCACAGACTTTGTCATTACGAAAAAGAAGGTGAACTAACTCTGTAAAGGACGAAGTCATTTTATTTTGTCATAAATAGAGTTACAAACTATTGTTCACAGTAAGAAATTACAAAAGACGGGGAGATACGTGGGGTTAACTAAAGTTTAGCCATCTGCTCGTACTATCCTGTGAGCGAATTTTTTTCTCAAAAATCTATTTTAAAACCCGTACTAAATTTCGGTGGAAAAGTATGCATTGATTGACATAAAAAAAGTAGCCAATTAACATGAGATGGAGGTAGTATATATAAACATACTATCACCGGGCATAAAAGTGATATGCATGCATACCACCGGACTGGCATTATCATTATTGTTACCACATCCATGCATTTTTTTTTAACAGCAAAGTCTATTCTACTTTAAATCATACCTAAACTACACCTCCGTGCAATTAGATAACATATTTGATATTTACACAAAAATCAAAATATGTAAATAAAGAGAATATATATATATATATATATATATATATAATTAAATATAAGAAGATAAAATTAATTGAAATCATAAATTACTTATCAATTTAGAAAAACGACCCTTTGTATAGAACGAACCGAAAAAGAAAATGTGTACATTTGAATGGAATGAATATAGTATTAAGTAGTAGAATTTATTGTGCTTTGTAATAGTAATAAATTAAATAAATAAAACATACGTTTGTGTTCCTTCATTTATGAATTATGATGTTTTGAAAAAAAAGGAAGAAGATAGCAAATTAATTATTGTTATGCATCAGTCCTGAATCATGAAATTCGACAATTGAAGTGGCAAATTTGGATTAGGTAACGTAACGTATTCTCCCCTACTACAATCATGACTACAACTTCAAGGTCATTTTCGCTATTGTTTCACTATATCTATTCTTCCCCTTCACAATTTTAAATAATACTATGTGATATTAAACTTAGGGTATATATCCATACTTCTATACTACTATATAATAATTATTCACCTCCTAAAGATAGAAAGTGTTAACATTTCGTGATATGCAAAATGTCCAAAATACCCTTGCATCCTCCAAAAATAGAAAATGATGCAAGGTATAGACCCGGGTTTGATTCCCGGCTGATGCATTTATTCTTTTTTTTTTTAATTTTATTTCTGACCCTACTTTCACTTTCAGACCCAATAGCTTTTAGTCTTCATTTGTTTAATAAATTCATTCAGCGCAAATAAAATTTATATTCAATTCTCTCCGCCGCAACGCGCGGGTCACGCTAGTCTATAATAATTTTTTTTGAAATATAGTAGTATTATCACATCAATTATTAGCACGTTTAGTATACTCACGGGTGAGTAAATAAGCATTTGTCTATGTAATAATATTTGTTCCGATATCGACTGCGTTTTTGCGAAAGTGGCGATTGTTTGAAGGGAAGGAGTAAGATTTTCGGAGGATAGAGATTGAGATTCGATGCAACGATGCTTGAGTTGTAAATGATCGATCGTATTTTTGTTAGGCATTGTTATTATGACGAATAACGTAAAAAGAGTGCAAGAACACAAGAGATTTACGTGATTCGATCCGCTTGAGACAGATCTACGTCCACGGGGAAGAAGTGAAAATATGTATTGCTCTTAGTGTATGAGAGTATGAGAGTTTGTATGTCTCCTCTTTATCCTAACGCCTTTGTTTATAGGCTTACAAGTAGAATTCTTCTCTAATACATAGTCTAGGCCTAATCGGATAACTTTGAGGCCTTGTTGTTATCTTTTTACATTGTAGATATCCGAATCTCTATCTCTCTATGATATGTCTTCGAGATAGGCTTGGAGTATGAGTCCTTCTTGTTGTAGAAGTCTTGGTGGCGAGCTGTGGGCTGAAGTGGGCCTGATCCGAGCTAGGCCTAATTGGGCCGATCTGTGTTTGGATCCCGTTTGGGTCTGGCTGTCTTCGGAATGGGCCTTGTGTTTGGGCCGAGCTCTTATCGAGGTCCGTCCTTGTTGGGCCTCGTGCTTGGGCCTTGCTGTTAGGCCATGTACTATCACACCCCCCATAGAGAGGTAGGGATGAGGATATGGTGTAGGTTTGAGCGCATCCCGCTGAAAAGAGGTGAGCGTGCGAACTGGTTGCCCCCGTCAAAGTTGACGCGAACTGCGAGCATACCCCGCTAAAAAGAGGTGAGCTCGCGAACTAGTTGTTCCCGTCAAAGTGGACGCAAACTACGAGCATACCCCGCTGAAAAGAAGTGAGCTCGCGAACTGGTTGTTCCCGTCAAAGTGGATGCGAACAGCGAGTATACCCCGCTGAAAAGAGGTGAGCTCGCGAATTGGTTATCCTCGTCAAAATGGACGCGAACTGCGAGCATACCCCGCTGAAAAGAGGTGAGCTCGCGAACTGGTTGCCCCCATCAGAGTGGACGCGAACTGCGAGCATACCTCGCCGAATAGAGGTGAGCTTACAAGTTGCGAACTGAAGGTGAAGGGGCGCCGGGATGATGGACTGACAATGTGTCAGTTACTTTGCATTAAATGCACCGGTTGAGTTTTCAAGGTTGGCGGCCCAATAGGAAACCGAGATTTTGAACCGACACCCCAAAGTTGGCTTATAGGGCACAATTCGTTCATTCACCCGTCACTTTACACTTCTGAGACAAAGAGAAATTTTAGAACCTCCGCCTTCCGCCGTCGCTGTTGCTGTTGCTCCGGTGAAATCCACACCTCATTTTCCACGAAAAACTTGCATTAATCCAGTAAGTATGGCTTCTCTTCTTCGAAAGCTGTATCATGTAAGTTAGAGTTTTCTATTCAAGCTCGGGAAGTTCCCGAAATCGTTGATTATTTCTTCGTGGGTCAGGATAGGTCTATGCCAACTTTTGCACATTACTCCGGCGCTGTAGGTACCGGGGTTGTAAATAGTTATCCCTCCTCCCTTGATCTGTTTGTGATTAGGGAGTTAGGGTCTTCTTTGCCGAAAAATGTGGCGTTTATTATTCCGGGCTCGCTGAATCGGGCCTGTGCCCCTTCGGTGGGGTTCGTAACCGTTTATGAAGACGCTCTGCATAGCGGTCTTCGATTTCCTTTACATCCAGCCTAGAAAGATCTTTTAGAAATCCATCGACTGCCATTAGGGCAGTTGACTTCAAACTCCTTCACAATTTTGTCCTTTTTGGAGTCTAAGGCGAACGAGCCTATGACTCGGGACATGATTTTTACCTTTTTTTACTTTTAAGATTTCTTCGAGCTGGTATTATGCATCACCGCGGACTGATTTCAAAGTTCGCTTACCGAACAAAGTCCAAGATTGTCACTCCAAAATTTTCTATATGCGAGCTGCCGATGTGGGTGTACCTGAGTTCGCCTGGTGAACTGAAACTTTAGATAAGATTACTCCGCTGAATAAGTACCCCGCCCTTAAGGCTAGGTTAATTAGGGAGTACGGGGTGAAGTGCAAGCCTCGTGATCCTTCTGCCGAAGTGGAGACGGTGAAGGGTAAGGATCTCGTTGTTGCTTTTTCTTTTTATTGTTCTTCCTGCTGTTCCGTACTAACATCTGTTCGTTGTTTGCAGTGGGATTTGAGAGAGTGGTCGTGCCCAAGAAGAAGGGCAAGAGATCTACTGCTGCTGCCTCTGCTGAACCTGCGGCGTCCGCTTCTAGTTCGAAGCGGACTGTAACCAACATCTTTTCCCCGCAAATTAGGGACCACTCTCTGAGGGAGCAGCCTTTCAAAAAACTGAAGAGGGGGATGAAGGAGCCGAGGATGCCTCTAAATGTGCTGCTGGAGGCGCATGTCGACCTGATCGAGGATCCAATTGATCCACTGGCTCTCTCTGATGCAGAGGTAAGTATTTAATATATTTTGTGCGGCTCAATGTTGTACCTAGTATATGCTGATGTTGATATGGCGATCTGTGCAGAGAGCCAAGAGTCTGATCTTGCAGGGTTTAGCCCTGTTGGAGAAGAGTGCGGCCGAGAAGGTCGCTGCTGAGAAGGCTGAACAGATCGAGCAACTGTGCTTGAAGCTGGAAGAGGCCGAGGTGCGAGCTGCTGCTGCTCGCCGAGAAGTGATGGCGGCCCGCGAAGAGACGGCTTTGGCTAAGGCTGAGGTCGTCAAAGTAGAGAAGCAGAGAGACGACCTGAAGGCTGAGGTCGTGACTTCTCAGGGCCCCATGTTGCGGGCTTTCACGGAGAGGCTGCTGCTCTCCAAGAGGTTCGTGAGGCTGGCCTCCACTGCTGGGAGCGTACTCGGGGAAAATTTCGCTATGGACGCGCTTGAGGCCGCCCATAAGGACTTCCCGGACTTGGATCTTTCCAAGTATGAGTACGGGAGGTGATCTGCTGAGGAGAGCAACCAAGCTTTGGCAGATGAGGTTTGGGCGATTATGCAAGAGTCCCCTTTGCTGAAGGAACTTGAGGTCGTTCCCGATCTCCTTACTGCTGAAGTGGTTCGCTCAATCGAAGTGGACCGCGATCTCGACGTGGAGGCGTGGTTCGCCAAAGCTAGGAGGGAGGACACTCCAGTAGATGAGGAGACCCCGAGAGACGACCCTGAGAATAGGGTTTGATCTCTCTCCTTTGTAATTGTTTTTTATTTTAGTAGACATTCCTCTGTAATCACAGTACCGCTAGGGTATTGCTTTTGTTGTTAATAAAATGAACATTTTCTGCACATCTCTGAGCTTATTTAATTTCAGTCTTTCCTTTAATCAGTCTCCGTCTCCTAATATGTATGATGCGTCGCCTCTTGTTGACCGCATAAATTAACTATTAGATTCGCTTGAGGCTGCGAAGGCTGAAGTTTCTTTTTGGAAAGGCAAATGTCAGCAATCTGATGCCTTAGTTGTAGCTGGGAGTAGTTCGGCGGGTGGACTTGAGAGTGAACTGAGACACTGAAAGGAGGAGTATAGCCGAGCTGTTGAGGAGAGTGAGCACATTGAGACCTCGGCGCAAATCAAGTATGATAGACTCCATGCGCGGTATACTCTACTCCAAGACAAGTTGAAGGAAAGCAAGGGCGAGCTGAAGGAAGCGACCAGGGAGCTTAAGAAGATGGAGCAAGAGCATATGGCATATGAGCGTTTTGTGCAGCGAAGTGGTGGGGTTCCGATCTCAAAGGTTAGGAAGCTCGTCACGAAGTGCACCGCGTATGGTCGGCAGGATGACTGCGAGCCACTTGTGCTGCATGAAAAAGTCCTCGAGCTCAAGAGCATAGCTCGATTTTACTAAGTCATCCTTGACAAGTACCCTTCGCTTTGTAAGCTTGTTGGAGATCGGTCATTTGTGGATGAGGCTGGTCCTTCTACTTCTGTTGTCGCTGTGCGGCAACCCGTGCGAGCTGTAGAATCTCGCCAAGCTCAATCTGCGGTGCCTAAAGGTTGTCGAGGCGGATGGTTCGCAGGTCAGAGTACATCTGACCGTGGATGAGGAAGGGGGTAAGGTCGTGGCTTCGACCTTGACCCTTTTCTTAACACGAACTTCAACTCTGGCGAGGACTTCATGAATAATTGGTTGAGCTTTAGCCCTGCTAATAAGCCTCCTCGACCATAGTATTGTTGTAGGAAATTTGTACTATGTAATAATGTTCTCCTTTGATGAATAACAGAGTGTTGGTATTTCGCCATTTTTTACTTATCTTGCGAACTATTTTTTACTTCTCTTTTGCTTTGACATGTGTCTCTGCTCGTTTAAAGTATAAGTTGCTTCTTTTTTGCGATGACCGAGGTAATGGATAGTTTGAAGCTAGATTTCTCCTTCTTTGCGGTGACCGAGGTCACGACTGGTTTAGAGTATGTACTTCTCATTTGCGATGACCGAAGTCAAGGCTGTTTTGAAGTAATGGTTTCTCCTTTATGGGACTTGTAAATCCTTAGTTCGCGTTTTGTGAGTCCGGAGATGAGTGGTATCTCATAAGGAGGCCAGCCTTAGAGAAATTGTTGTGCGAATTTTTACGTATAATTGAGACATGAAAAATATGTAATGAGACTCATGAATGAAGGAAATTTTATTAATGAAGGTCGGAATTCCGAAAGAACAAAGGAAATAATAACATTCACATGAAGCCCTAAAGAATGCAACTCTATATGTCTATCATATAGTTCGCTCACTTATACATAAAATTTCTTCAAATTGGAAATATGCCAGGTGTGGGGTAGGAGCTCACGGGATAATTGAGCGAGCTTATAAGAACCCTTATCGAGATCCCCTGCGATCTGATATGGTCCTTCCCATGTGGCTTCCAATTCGCCAAGCTTTTCTACTTTGTTGACTTCATTGTTGCGGAGGACAAGGTCTCCGACCTGGAAGTAATGGTGCTTTCACACAACGGTTGTAGTGGTGAGCTACTTGTTGCTTATATCGGGCTTCCTTTATGAAGGCGACCTCTCTCTTCTCCTCCAATAAGTCTAAGTCAGCTCAGAGGTTGACATTATTGACCTTCTCTGAGAAGTGTTTGACACGAGAGCTCGGCATCCCGATCTCGACTGATATGACTTTCTCGGTGCCATAGGCTAGGCTGTATGACGTTTTTCTATACGAGGTTCTGAGTGTAGTCCGGTAGGACCATAGGACATTGGGTAGGTTCTCCACCCACCTTCCTTTAGCTCGTCCTAGTCTAGATTTCAGTTCGTTCACGATAGTTCCGTTGGTGACACCTCGGTCTGTCTGTTGGCTTGAGGATGAGCCACTGAGGTGAACTTTTGTTGGATGTTAAGTTCTTGACATTATTCTTTAAACACTCTATCCATGAACTGCGTCCCATTATCTGAGACTAGTATATGTGGGATTCCGAATCGGCAAACGATATTCTTCCACACGAAGTTGCGGGCATTCTTGCTTATGATTTTGGCCAAAGGTTCGGCCTCTACCCATTTTGTGAAGAAGTCGATTGCAACGATTAGGAACTACATCTGGCCTGGAGCCTTATCAAAGTGGCCAACAATGTCGATCCCCCATTGCACGAACGACCATGGGATTTGCATGCTGGCGAGCTCGGTCTGAGGAACTTGCTACACATTTGCATGGACTTGACATTGTGGACAGCTCTTGACCAGTTCGGTTGCATCGTGAGCCAATGTCGGCCAGTAGTATCCGCTTCGCATAACCTTTTTGGACAAAGCTCGGGGTCCAATGTGGCTGCCACAGGACCCTTCATGAACTTTTCACAGGGTATAGTCCGCTTCTCCGGGTCCTACACATCGCAAGAGGGGCTGGAGGTAGGATTGCGGTAGAGAACACCCTGCTCTAGCGTGTATTTTAGTGATTTGGCGAGAAGTTTTTGGGCTTCGAACTTGTCATCAGGTAATTCCTCCTTCTCCAAATATGCACGGATTAGGGTCATCCAGCTAAGCTTATCTTTGATATCGCTCACTTCAACCTCGTCGATACTTCGGCTCTAGATGTCCTCTACTGGCGAACTGGTTGATTGGGAGGATTCGAGCTTACTTAAAGCGTCAGTTTGGTGGTTCTGTGCTCGCGGAAACCTGACCAGTTTGAAATATGAGAACATCTGCTGCGAGCTACGGACTTTGTCGAGGTACCTTTTCATCTTCTCTCCGCGGGCTTCACTTGCACTCAATATGTGATTTACCACAACTTGGGAGTCGCTGTAAACTTTGACAGCCTCAATGTTTAGGCTCTTTGCGAGGCGAAGTTCATGAAGGATTGCCTCATTCTCCACCTCATTGTTTATAGTTAGGAATGCTAACCGGAGTGAGTAGGTTACCTTGTGCCCATCTGGACTAATGAGCAAGATCCCTGCTCCTCTTCCTTCTTTCCCCGAAGCTCAATCAACGTAAACCTTCGCAGGTGCCGCCTTTGGCTGCTCGGTAATAGTTCTCTTCGGGGTCAGTTCGGGAGCCTTCAGATCCTCTTTCAACTTGGCATCAGCTAGAAAGTCTGCCAAGGCTTGCCCTTTAATGGCTTTTCGGGGATGAAAAGAGATTGTATGTTCCCCGAGTTCAATGGCGCACTTCGCAATGCGACATGAGGCTTCAGGTTAGTAAGAACTTGGTGAAGTGGGAGATCGGTGAGGACTTGGATCAGATGTGCATGGAAGTATGGCTTCAGTCTTCTTGCAGCATTGACAAGCGCAAGCACGATCTTCTCTAATGGCTGGTACCTTAGCTCGGGTCCTTTGAGTGCTCGGCTTATAAAGTATACAGGGAGCTGGCGACGTTGCTCCTCTTGGATCAGCACGGCACTAATAGATTCATTTGAAGCACCAAGGTACAGTGACAAAGCTTCTCCCTCCTTCGGAACAGACAGCATGGGGAGGTGGGCAAGATAGCTTTTGAGGTCCTCAAAGGCTTCGCGATGTTCCTCCCTCCATTCGAAGTTCGGTGCTTTCTTCAAAATCTGTAAGAATGGGAGCTACTTTTCCGCCGCTTTTGAGAGGAAACGGCTAAATGCAGTGAGGCATCCCGTCACTTGTGCACATCATGGATGGACTTAGGTATCACCATGTTCTTGATGACTTGAACCTTGGATGGATTTGCCTCCAAGCCCTTTTGTGATATCCAGCAACTCAAGAACTTTCCTGCTCGCACCATAAATCTGCACTTCTATGGATTCAGTTTTAAGTTTGCAGCTCGAAGGATATCGAAGACAGTTCGGAGATCGCCGATGCAGGTACCCTCTTCTCGGCTCTTCACGACTATGTCATCGACATAGACCCCGACGATTTCCCCGATGTGGGGCTGGAATATATTTTCGACCATTCTTTGGTAGGTCGCTCTTGCATTTTTAGACCAAAGGGTATCTTTCTATACGCAAAAACCCCAAAATCAGTAATAAAAGCTGCTTTGGGGGCGTCTTCACTACTCATTAAAACTTGGTACCCTTTATACAAGTCTAAAAAACAAAAAATTCTATAGCCGACTAAAGCTTCTACTTTCTTATCTATATTGGGGAGGGGGTTACAATCTTTTGGGCAGTGCTTGTTGAGATCGGTGTAATCTATGCACATATGCCATCCTCCTCCCACTTTTCGGACCATCACCGGGTTGGCTAT
>JAOWBJ010151948.1:0-12185 GCA_028566335.1 Monarda citriodora | reverse complement strand
CCTCCACAAGAAGTGTGGAGAGTTACCTAATCAAATCTCGCACCCTAAACACTCTCAGCATCCCCTCACCCTATTTATGTGGGATGTATATTTCTACAATATGTGCGACCTATGTGGTCGTCGTCTTCACAATGAGCTTGTTTACTTATGTTGTAGTTGTGATTTCAAAATCGACATAAAATGCACGGAGACCCTGATAGAAGAGAGAGAGTTGCAGCATCCGAGTCACCCCCATCACTCTCTCACACTCATTAGGAAGCCCCCGTTTGCATTCCATTGCGATGGTTGTGGTGATGAAGGTAAGGATATGGCGTATATATGCAGCACTTGTGAATCCTTGCTTCACAAGAGCTGCGCGTCGCTGCCCGACACCCACCGTACAAACGCCCACCCCCATACCCTATCACTCATATTCTCTTTACCAAAGAAACATCACAAGTACTTGTATAGGTGCGATGTTTGTAATAAGTATTGTGATGTATGGCGTTGGGCATATTTTTGTGGGGAGTGCAGATACATTGTCCATATCAAGTGTGCTGTTGGATCATCCACCGCAAAACTAGACGGCTCTAATTTGTAAGATACTTTTCTCACTTTACTTATCAAGTGTGATAGCTACGCATTTTTTGTGTTTTAGTTTTGAGTAGTTGCACTAAATGTTAAACTAGATGGCTCCAACTCCTTTGGGCTGCCTTAAATATGCTAAATTGTCGATTTCTTCAATTTTAACTTACCATTATGCCTTTTATCACTACAATCGTTGATTTTGAGAAAATAATGGTGCTGATAATTGGTTCCTAATTCTCATGACACATAATTGGTTCTCTTATTGGTTCTCGTATGATCCAATATATATATATATATATATATATATATATATATATATTACTATATAATAATTATTCAACCTCCTATTTTTAAAAAGTGTTACCTTTTGTTACATGCGAAATGTTCAAAATACTCATGTATCCCCAAAAATAGAAAGTGATGCACAGTACAGACCCTGATTCGATTTCTGAATAGTGCATTTATTCTTTTTCTTTTTTAATTATACTTGTGGACTTATTTTCACTCTCAGACCCAATAGCTATTATTTAAAATAACATCTAATTTTTAATTTGTTTAACAAATTCCTTCACATTCTAACAAAAACACAATTTATATTTATTGGGTGTTACACACACGTCGCATATATATATATATATATATATATATCAAAGAGTTATGCTGATAACAGCTGTATTGGTTTCCATGCTTTATTGTGTTGTTAATTTATAATTAAATAAGCATGATTAGTAAGTAATATATATAATTTGGTATTGATTTCAGAAGTGAAGATATGATTGAATTCTCGCTAGATGCAATTGACATATGTGAGAAGTTAATCACACCTTTTGTTACAAGAGAAAAAGATGTTGACAGTGTCAGTGCTAGTGCTAGTAATTCATCATCGTTTTTATTGGAATATTATCACCAGCATCCTTTGAGTTTGGTTTCAGAATTCACACGTAAAAATGATGATGAAGAAGATAAAGATGAAGAAGATGAAGAAGAAGAAGAAGAAGAACTGAAGATATGCGACGTGTGTGTAACAAGTGTGATGATGCTTGTGCCTATTCCATCCACTCCATTTGTTCCTCCTTACCCCATACTTTACAATCTTCATCTTCTTCAACTCCTAACTCTCTTCTTGCTCTTGGTGACTGTAAACAAATAGCTAATAAAAATCATAACTTCACTCTCCTTAAATCAAAGGACAGGGATGCCTTCTCGCTCTGGGAATGCGACTTCTGCGATCTCATCACAAACGGAATGGGGTACAAGTGTGGAGATTGCGGGATGAAGATAGATGTAAAGTGCGCATTTCTACCAAATACTATCCAGCATGCATCTCACACGCGCTTCTGCCACAAACCACTCCTCCTCACCAGAATGCAAACAAGAGATGCCGCAAGGAAGAAGTTCTGCAATGGTTGTAATCAAATTAGCAGTTCACATATGTATTGTTGTAGCGACGACGGCTGTGATTTCGCATTGCATTTTGGATGTGCTCTGCTGCCGTTGAGTGTAACCAACCACGAGTGGGACAAACATCGGTTGCTGCTGACATCCGAGGCTAGTCTCGATCATCCCTCCGACTTCTTCTGCGAATTCTGTGAGAAAGAAATGCATCCCAAGAAGTGGATGTATCACTGCCGCCCTTGCGATGTTTCTTTCCACCTTTATTGCTTGGACACCGGTTCCGGAAAATACAGGAATATGAAATTCGGACAGCCATGTGAGATGGATGGAATTCATCATCACCCTCTCACTTTCACTTGCGTCACTCTCAAGAAAAGGTGTGATCTTTGTCTCAGAAACCAGTACGTGTATACATATCTCGGATTTGAATGTGCATCCTGCTACTATGTCCTGTGCTGGTACTGTGGAGTTAAAAAGTTGGATCGGAAGAAAAAACAAAAAGAATGAGTTACAACATTTTCGTGCACCTCCACTACTACTCACTACTCATGTCTGTTTCTTCTCTCACTTTGTCTTGTATTGCATTAGATATGATTTATCATTCTAGAATTATATATCTTGTATGCTTACCTGTCTCCATTCTTCATTTCTAATTGGAAACTGATCCATCTTATTTTCGTAAAGAATAAAAAGAAAACAAGATTCTAAAAGAACGTAAGGAATTACGTGGTTCGATCTATTGAGATAAATCTAAGTTCATGAAGCAAAAGAGGGTTTATGCTTTTATTAGCTATAGTGAGCAAAAATACAAGAGATTGTGATCCCTCTCAACTGATCCTAGCCTCTATTTATATGTACATGGGTGGAGTTTGACTTTAATACGAAGTCTTCTCCTATGGGGACTCTTATGAATTTGTCTATATCTATTACAATGTAAATTTGAGTCTATATCTCTTTGTTGAGCTTTATCTTGGTCTTCCGAATTGTATTTGATGAGGGACTTCGAGTTGTAGGCGGTCTTGGATTCTTCGTTGTTTGGGCCGAACTGATCTGGGCCTAGCTTGTCCATAGGCTTATTTATGTTGGGCCCTGTTTCTTGGGCTCAATGGTTGGGTCGTGTCCTATCAGAAACTTCCCTGAAGTTTTTTTTTTCAAAATAAGCTTTTTACAAGATTAGAAGCTCTAAAATTAATTCAAACAAATTGATACATACATCATGAATATAATAGTTAATTGTATATAATAAATTGATATTATGAATGAATAACAGTATCCTTTTATTTTGATTATCAAGTCTTTTTTTTATTCATTGTAATGCCCCGTTTGGTTAAGGGTAGTAGATAAAGGGGATTAGGGGTGAGATAAGGAGGGGTGATTAAAATGGTGATAAGGCCATATAAGTTATCTCTCTAGGTTGTGAGTATGTGTGTTTGGTTATAGGATTAGACCAGTTTAATAATCCTGAAAAATTAGATCCCTCGTTTGGTTACCATGTTGAGACCCAGGTTAAAACATGAGATTACTTTTTTACCCCTTCACTTTTTTTGTAATTACCACATTACATTGTATTAAATAATCCTCAGCCCTAATCCCCAACCTACATCTCCTCCCCATCGGCGCCAGAAGAAGGAAGTTCGACCCAGCTTCCCGCGCACTGACGAACAACACGTTTCGGTCCGGTGGTTGCCGCTTGATGTTTGGCCGATCATGAGCACCCAAAAAGAAGGTCAGAATTTCTTCGAATTACGGCTATGGGGGTGTTTAGGGTTTTTTGTTTGTCTACTATCGATTGAATCTGTTTGAATTTGTTGAACTACAAACAATGTGTACTTTGCATATTCATGTTTGGATTGTCTGCAGCACATGTTCGGTGGAGGGTTTAGGGTTTTGAATGTACCAATGCCTTCGACATCTTTGCAGTAGATAGGGATGTTTATGTTTGTGTGGATGATTGTTGGGCTTTTCCATGGGTTTAATGTTCAAAAAAATAGTCTTGTAATTGTTTATGGTTGAAAATTTTCAATTCGGAGCTATTGTTATTCATTTCAATTATATGGGCTATACTTGGGGGAAGCTATGAGTTCTGTTTGGAGTTCTGTTTGAAAGGGGGAGGCTAATGTGTTCTGTTTGTAGTGCTGTTTGGAAGGGGGAGGCTAATTAGTTCTGTTTCGTAGGGAAAAAAAAGCGGAGAAACGAGCATGGTCTCGCTCAGAGAGGAGGATGTCCTGCTTGCTGCTGTGAAGGGTTTAGTGGTTGAGGGTTGGAAGACGGATAACGGATTCAAAGCTGGATACTACCAAAAACTTGAAGCTGCTATGAGGAGGTCATTTCCTGAAACAGATATCCGCGGGAAACCTCACATTGAATCGAAGCTAACTGGTTGGAAGAAGACGTACGCAACCTTGAGAGATATACTGGGAACGAGTTGTGTCGGCTTCAATACAGCTGATAATACAATTGAATATAATGATGCTCAATGGGAGGACTTATGCAAGGTAACCATTGATTCTTTTGATTATATTTTGTAATCTATAACCACATGTTATCATTGGTTTCTCTAAAATCTTTCTCGACGCATGCAGACTGATTTGAATATCAAATACTGGCGCACTAAATCTTAGAACAACTTGGAAACTGGAAGCTGATCTTCGGGAAGGATCGAGCTACAGGAGAGGGCGCCGCTGACTTCATCGATATGGTGAACAAAGTGATGCTAGAAACCGGCGGCTAATCTACTCAGCAGCCACTTACGGACAACGATGAAATCAGCCCAGTTCCTCAAGAAGCCCCGATTGCTTCTACATATGAACAAAGCGTTACAGAGTCCACCCTGAAACGAGCAGGCCACCGAAGAACCACAGGAAGAGACTCATTGATGAGAGCATCAGTGATTTGGTGGATCTCGTTGGGGTAAGCAAACTAACCATGCAAAGTATGAGGCCTTCAATCAAACTTTTGTGAAGAAATCAGTCGTTAACAAGCCGAGGGGGATTTGTGGGCTCTTCTACAGAACAGTCCCGGTCTGAGCATGGATGAAACGTTCAAAGTTGGAGAGAAGCTTCTGGAGACGCCTAAATGTTTGGAGCTTTTCCTAGGACTGACTGAAGATGCTCGGCCGACGTATGTTGCTCGTATCCTGAAGCTCGGTGGATGATGTGTTTCCTGCGATTGCTTTTGTCAACTTGCCGCCTTTTTATTAGCTATGCTGTGAAAATTGAACAACTATAATATGTATATATTAATGCTTTTGTAGTTTCCAGCTAAGGCAACACTATGGATGGCATATTTTGTGGACTTATATATTTTGTATTATTGCCCAAATGCGGTTATATTTTGTATCTTTCTTTGGTATTTATTGAACTGTCTAATTAGTGCTTGTTTGGTACAATACTAAGACATTGTGCTATATAGATGCTTCAATCTATTTTATACCTTGTCATTATGATGTGAACATTATGATTCCAACTACTTCCAATAAACAATTGAAAGCATGCACTGTAGAATCAATTTCTTCCTATACACAATCCTTCATTTCCAAGATATTTGACTGCTTCTCCCATAAAGTAATGCAACTTCATTAGCTATACATCGTAGCCTACATAACAACTACCATCTGAATATTTGCCTTGTTTGACCAAATACAATAAATCATATTGCATGCTAGTGCAATCAAAAGCCTGTGGCCATGGACAAGTCGGTGGTACTATAGCAAGAAAACCAGTTTCGGGACCCACCAAATGCTATGTTCATGCAACAATTTCCCATATGGTACTGTAGTTTTGCCAAAGTTAGAAGTACAGCCTTTGGATTTCAACTATAAAACAAGAGCTGGTGAAGCATAGTTTTCATCTCCTTCCCAGAACTGTAACGATGCCTTTGTCTAATATTAAGCCGCAGAAACACTACTTCTACAAAACGCCATGGACACGGAAGCTCGATGGTTTGTTTCTGAGCCGCATTAATAATCATCTCGTCGAAGGCGGTGGCATACTGCAGTCGGACGTGGAGAACGCGGTGGGTTTATCCATACTTGACATAAACACAACTCACAGTCTCGAGCTTGACGTCGAAGATGGTATGAATCGCTACGAACATTTGAAAGAGAGGTTTGATGCTTGGACACTCATCCTCAAAGACATGGGTACTAACTGGGACGTTGATGCCGGTTTCGTGAATGCATCGGAGAAGACTTGGCTGCGTCTATTCCAGGTTAGAATTCTTTCCCGCATGGTTATTAGCTTAATGTGGTTCACTTGGTCAGAAAACTAAGTATTTGTTACTGATACTTGTCCAATAGGAAAACAACATGGTTAAGGCTTATTTAAATGCGGATGAACCGCACTATAGGAAACTTGCTTTGGTGTTCACAATGAAGCGTGAGAAACAGGGTTCAGAAGAGGTTAATTCACCCGTTTTAGCCTCCAAACGCCGGCTATTCGACGATGAAAAGGTCATACCTCCGGAAGAGGCATGTAGTAACTCTATCACGAATCAAAGGATGCTTAGAAAACCCCCTGCAAACATGCTACGTCAAGCGTCGAGCACCTCCTCAAGCCCGTTGATGTGGTGGATGGCTTGATGCTTAATGAACTCCGCTTAGTAGATCGACGTCGTCTGTATCATGCACCTATGTGTTGTGTGTTCCCGCTTCTATGGGTCATGTGTGTTGCTTAATGTGTTGTGTTTATGCTACTACATAGCGGGTGTAGTGTTTTCATTTTTATTTTCTATCATGTAATGCATCGTGCTACTATGCATTCCGTAATCGTGCTGCTATGTGTTGTACTTATTGTTTGAATAAAAGACGTCGTTTGGAGTAATCGTGTTGCAATGTTACTCGAGGTTTTTGTACCCAATATTGAAGTATGTTTCAATTTTATTGAGTTGTCTTTCGTCTGTTTAAGTTATCACCATGCACTATATTTGTTTCACTAGTGCGTGAGTGAGTCCATGGGTTTGAAGCAAAGAAATAGAAATTACACACGGCAATCCTAATCATAATAGAAACAACATATGTAGCATCATCTATTACAAGCAAAGTCGATGGGAAACTAACTTACAACAAGTTTTCGAAATTACGAACAAAAATCAAAAGCCCATAGACGATCGTGCAAGTACGTAATTCACATCCTAGAACTAGAACAATTTGCCAATTATAACACCCAACAAAACTAGAACTATTTCCATAAAGATTAGCACCATTTCTCGCAAGATATCGAGACGAATAGGTGCTGCTTCTACATAGCAGGTGTTGGGAGCTTCAAGCCATGGCTGAGATGTAATTGATTCAGCTTACTGCGAACGGGGCTTGGAACAGGTACGAACATCTTGTATGGCAGCGTACTCAAGGATCAAGTGGCCATCATTATTCTTGTGATATTCGTCTCACCAATAAAAACGTTTCTCATGATGAAGACCTGCCCGGACACTTGTAATAAAATCGTCCTAATTGTCGGAATAAGGCCCAACACATTTTAGTACCATCTTACCTTTATTGCAAATGCACATGGGGATTGCTGGGTAAGTACTCCATTCGGGTTTCATCTTTCCGTCGTATGGAAGAAACCAAAGAAACTTCACAACTACCTGTTCCAATAAAAGGAAGAATGACAAGAAAGAAGCTTCAGGTTACACGCCTCATGAAATATGAACACCAAAAATAAAACCAACCAAACATCTACATTTCTGAATACATATTCAAAGAGTAATTGTTAAGTCAGAGATTTACCACAGACAAGTGTTTTGGATTATCAAACATTCCAATACATAAAACATAAAGCTAAAAACTGGATCCTATTTCGTCGGAGTTCATTAATTTAGAATTAACTTAAAAAGGGAGGATAAACGAATGGAGTATGAAGGCCTATGAATTTAATGGGCATTCCACATGGAACTTGAAAGCTCATCACGGAAAGCAGTCCATTCTGTAGAAGCATGACATGTGCTGATGTATTGTGCATCGTCGTCATTTTCTTCTTCACCCATTGCCACTTCTTCTGTTTCATCTAGAAAATTCTCCATCGAGTCCTCATCCATGTTTGAGCGAATAAAGTTATGCAACAGGAAACATGCGGATATTAGTTGTATCTGAGTCTTAATAGGGTAGAAAGATGCCGATCTAAGTATTCCCCAACGTATCTTCATAACCCCAAAAGCTCGTTCTATGACGTTTCTCGCTTTTGAATATCGCATGTTGAACATCTCGCGCTGATTAACTGGTTGTAAATTCTCGGGACCCCACTCTCATAGATGATACCGTACGCTACGATATGGAACTAAAAATCCTTCGCTATTAGCGTAGCCATTGTCGGCCAAAATAATAAGTGCCTGGGAATGCATATATATATGAGTTATAAATGTGAACTTGTTGATGCACAATTATGAACATATTTTACTGGATGAAGAGGTGTGTTGTTCATATAGCTCTTGGCACCTTCAAGCCATTAGGTATGCTTATCGCATCCCTTAGCACCCTAGAATCCGCTGCGGACCCTTCCCAACCAGGAAGAACCTAGACGAAATGAAGGTTTCTGTCACAAACAGCTAAGGTATTGGTTGATATTTAGCCTTTTCGGTTTCTATACCTTGGCTTGTCTGTACTGCATACTTTGACACTAATGTACGTGTCGTCCAACGCACCTAAACAGCCCTACACAACATTATACAAAATAAACAGTCAGTAATACAAAGCCATATTGCATATCGTACAGGTAAATGTTGAGATGGGTAAAAGTTCACACCTTAAACCACTTCCATCGCAGGTCCGTGCAATTATCGGGCACAAGATCTGGCTTAACTAAAAGGATACCATATAGCATCAAGATTGATTTAAGAACACCATGGACATACTTTGAAACAGTTTGTCCAGATCTCTAGTAGTCAAATCCCACGACTCTGTTCTTCTTATGGTGAGCTAAGATTCCTATGAATGTGGCTATTTACTCCTCCACGGACACGTATTTTCCATCTACTATGCCTCCTACTTCACGTAACATCAAAACTAGTCTACCAAATTTGTTACGGTCCATGCATAAGTTTGCAATACAAACAGCATTGGTAACTCCTATGAGCCTAGTCAAGTGTTTTACTTGACTTGGTATTCTATCTAAGAGGAAGTACCTTCTTTCGACAGCTAACCGCTTTCATTTTCTAGTGCAAAGGGTACATATGAGAACAACGGTGACAAGTAGTTCTAAGAGGGATCGTCTATAAATTCATACAGTCTAACAACGGATTCTGGTCCTAGTTGAGCTTCCGACATATCTTCCAAAAAATATAAGTGAGGGTTAAAAACTGAAACTAACTCAGTAGATCTGCTTCAACATATACATGCAATTCACTTCAGTACAAGCTTAAGCATTTTTCACTACCCTTATGCAATTCCAGAGATGTAAACTATTAAAAAAATTTGGTTGAAACATGAGGCTGCATCTGTTGAAAATCGAGCTGAAACCTCACATTTTTAACTACACAGAGCGCAGCCTCATAAAACCAAACACATTTGTAACCCAGAAAAAAATGCACTACCCAAACAAATATTTTGAACAATTCATATTCAAAAAAAAAAGACTTCATCAGACCCAGGAACGAAAATAAGACGGATATTCGAAAAAGTTGATGTCGAAACAAATTTCCAGATCGTCGCCCAATTTTGCGAAAAACCCTAAAATTATATCAATCGATTTTCTAGATTCGTATTAGGAAATTATTGGGGTGTGAAGGTTCTTACCTGCACGGGCTTTCGTGTGCTCGGGATATCCTTCGATTACACCCTCCGTAGATTGGAAACCACAACGACTGAAGAAGAAGATCGACTGAGCTTCGTAAAGTGAGAGCCGAGTAATACAAAAATTTTTAAGGGGCAAATTCGGGGTGAAAATGTTGACTTCGAAATACTGTTTGAAAGAGAGAGGCTAATACGAAGGGGGCGCGTTAGTTTTACCTCCTCAAATAGTGTTTTAATCATGCGGGCCATCATATCCATCGGGCCGAAAGGATTAGCAAGCAGGCCAACCAAACACAATGTTGGACCTGATTAAGTATGTTTAAAAGCCCAAATCAGGGCTTAACAGGCCAACCAAACAGAGCCTAATAGAAAATAGTTCAAGGAATGATACTATTTCTCGAGTAAAAGTGCTAAGGGCGAGGAGAATTAGTCGAAAATTGAAAACTGAATCGAAATCGAGCCAAAATAAAATTTCGACTCGGGTCATTTGGGTTTCGGGTTGTTGAATTTTTTCTATCACCCAAAAATCCGAAAAATCAAAATTTTATTTGTTATAATAATTATTATTTTTTATCTATTTATATAACATAGAAATATCTAATAATATTAAAATAATATTTATTTCCTTATGAATAGTAAATCCTGCTATAATATTTTATGTGTGAACAGTAACAATCTTGCTAATTTCTACTTTAGTCCCCTTATCCTACATTGAATTGGCTATTGTTCTATTTCTAAAGGGGACTAATAACATGAGATAAGTGTAATAATATTATATTTTATTGTAGTAAAAAATATTATTAGTTTTGATTTTGGATGAAAGTTAGGAATGTTGATTAGAGTTTTTAAATATTACTATTATAATTTTTTAAATAATTCTGATAAAAAATTTAAAAGTCGAATTTAATTTTGATCTTTTAGGTTTATATATTTTTTGAAATTTAATTCCAGCACTGACCCCTAAAAAGTGCATGTTGTATATGTAGTGAAAAAATAAGTTAGAGAGAGCTACCATATTTAAGATAAATGGGAATGGAAGATCTAGGATACATATGAAAATGAGACAACTAATTAACTACTAGCGTGTTGCCCGCGCATTGCGTCGGGAATAATTAAATATAAATTGTGTTTGTGTTGGAATGTTAATGAATTTATTAAGTAAATTAAAAATAATAATTAGATGTTAGTTTAAACAATAGCTATTGGGCTTGAGAGTGAGAGTAAGTTCAAAAGTAAAATTAAAAAAATTAAATGCATCAGTCAGGGATCGAACCCGGGACTGTGTTTTGTGCATATCTATTTTTAGGAAAAAAATAAGGGCATTTTAGATATTAAAAAATGTTTATACTTCTATTTTTGAGGGGGTCTATTCTTATTATATAGTAGTATATATATAGTAGTACTATTTATATCTCATTATATTTATCTTATTTGTTTTTTGATTTTTTAAACACGTTTTTCTATCGAAACTTAGTACACATTTAAAATATAATATTCAAATATTTTTCCGTTTACGGGATCCTATGAGTGTCATAGTATCCTATAAACGGAAAAATAGTTGTAGATCACATTTTAAAACTCGTATTAGATTTCGTTGGAAAAGCATGCCCGAAAAATTAAAAACAAATGAGATAAGTATAATGAGGTAGTATTAGCCATTCTTAACAAATTATGAAATGAAAAATTCCAAGAGCTGAATGGGGAACTGATTTTTTTATTTATTACTAAATGAATCGTAATAATAATAAATCTACGTATTGGGGAACTTATATTTTTATTTTTTATTTTGTATTTTTTTTACAACGAATACGGAGTACTTAACCAATGTATCATTCTTACGAAAATGCATCTCTCTTTTGTCTGGAATAATATGATTTTTTTCTTAAATATTTTCCTAAATTCTCGTGGCCTCGTCTTTATTTAACAATATTTATGATTCATATTTATATATTAATTATTATTTACATTAATTAATATTTATTATTATCATTATAATATGTTATATATTAATTGATTTGAAGAAGCGAGATTAATGACAGTAGTAGTAGATAACGAACAACTAGTACTCACTCCCGTACGATGCACGGGCAACATTCGTTTTTTACTCGATAATAAAATTCCAGTACAATGAATTATAAATTGAAAATTACAAATTTATATACATTCCATTACAAATTCCAGTACAATCAGTTACAACCCGACGAAATACGTACCCTCGATACAACAACATTTATTTGATATTTAATAATTTTCGGCCCAAAAAAATTGGGTCCAATGCATTCCCGCTTTACACGGCCCATGTACAGAAACCCAATTTAACATAATTGAGAAGCCCAACAGTCAGCCCAATATGTGAAACCCTACTCTTCGAACTCGCTAGAAGCAGTATAAAACCACAACAAACCTAATTTGCCTCACTCTTTTTGTTGGAATATTTAGTTAAGGGGGAATTTAATAAAATTCTTATATGGTTTTGATTATACCAAAGCCCCCTTAC
>JAOWBJ010151839.1:0-12188 GCA_028566335.1 Monarda citriodora | reverse complement strand
GAATTAATTACAACTGGGCTTACTGAAATGATCTACAATATGAACTTATTTCATTACTACACAGATAGTTTACACGACAAAGGTTTAAAATTAGGGCTCAAAGTAATGCCTAATGGTCTAAAGCAACCAGCTATGCACATATTTCTTGGAAACTCCGAAACAATGCGTTCTGAACTTAGAACTACTATGAGAAAAGTAATCCATAACCATCTTCATTGTCTAATATCTACATCATTAATAGGAAATACATTATACAAATTGTAGCTCTCATGTTAGACTTACTTCACCACCAAAATCTGCATGTCCAGGAGTGTCAACCATGTTCAGCTCATTCTCCTTCCACGAAATAGATGTTACCTGCAAGTTATCATGAGAATTGCAAATGGGATGCTCTAAAGCACGCGGCAACAAAGTTACTACAGCATTTCAAGATATACCACCCCAAATTTTCCTAATTTATGTTGTGCATCTGAGCATCGCCAACTATTAAATGGTGTATCAACTGCTAGAAAAATGTAACAGACAGAAAGTTTTTTAGAGGAAATGTAGTAAAGCTTGAACGTCAAAATCATAATAAAAAGGCCACTTCTTTCTCTCTGTTTTTGTTTATTTATGTTTCTTCCCTTTGACAACTACATGCAGTATTCTCCACTGTCACGGTAGCTAACCCACATCTAGCATCATATACCATTGGCTCAGAAGTGATACCTCAGACATAAGTTTCATCAATCTACTACCAACTAAATAGTAGCAGCCGTAAGTCCGGCCTTTTTTTCATCATTGCCAATGGAAACCTGCCTGCTTGTGTCAAAAGTGATTACAGGACATATTCAGACGACAAAATATAAATCTTTCACTCGGTAAAATGAATTACGCAATTGTTCGTGTTTGCCGCTTTACATCTATTTAAGACTTCATCGAGCTTTTCTATATATTATCAAGTCTCCCTGTCCGCATCAGTTCTTACTAAAATTTCAGCTTCAAGTTTGTCCATTCTTTTAAAACCACCATCAAATTTTCAATTATCCAGAAACTATTCCGGAAACAACAAAATAGAATTAAAAGAAATGACCTTGGAGGAGATGGTTATGCCACGCTCGCGCTCGAGGGTAATCGAACCGAGAGCTCGCTCGTGAGGAATATCGGCGGAGGAGCCGATCCATGAGCGTGGTCTTCCTGTGATAACGTGAGCAATCACGGCGACATTGCGGAGGCGACTTGGGTCGATAACGGTTCCGGGAGCGTTAGCTGACGAGAGCGATGTAGCAGCGGCGGTGGACGAGTAGAACGGCCTAGTAAAGCCCATAGCGCGTGAGAATGCATAGGGCTTCCTGTAATTGGCGGAAGCAGAGGCACATGAGGAGGAAGATTAGTCCTTTCTGGCGGCGCAGAACAAAGAGAGCGGAGGAGAGGACCCACCATTTATAGCGGAAGTGAAATGGCTGCTTCTGCTACTCGTGTGAAAGGACCGTATATGTAGGGTTTAAGAGAGCTTGCTCCCTTTTCACCGATTCTGGTTTAGCGTTTTTTTTACTACATTAATCTCAAACTAATATTCTCATACCTTTATGTTAATCAATACACATGTTTCCACTGAAACCTAATATGCATTTTAAATTAGATTTTTGAAAAAAAAAATTCGCTCACGAGATACTCTGAGTGTCGTACTATACCGTAACCGATTTTTTTTTCAAAAATCTATTTTAAAACTCGTACTAAGTTTCGGTTGAAAAACGTGCATTAATTGACATAAAATTATGGGACTATTAGTTTGTGATAAAGGTATTAATTCGGAAATGTTAGCGGTCCCACAAAAAATTCTTGAGTTTAGGGTTTTTTTTTTCTTTTTTATTTTGGAGATGGGGCAGTTTCGTAATATTCTCTTTGTTTCGTTTCATTAGTCCGGTTTGACTTTTTGATTTTTTCGACATGCATTTTACTGCTGCTGAATACGAGTTTTATAATATCGTTTTGAATTTAATCTTCTTCTATGGGATACTACGAGACATCTAGTATCCCGTAAAAAAATAAAACTTGAAAAAAAAATATTTTAAAACTCGTATTCGGCAGCTGGAGAAATACATGCACAAAAAGTCAAACCGGACTAAAACAGAGGAAGTATCGTATATAAGGACTATATAAATTTTTTTATTTTTGAGAGCCGATGATTATTACTCTAGACATTATTTCCTAAAAAGACCTAATTTTGATAAAGTTAGAAAATGAAAGTTATTAAAATGATGTTTGGTCGCTACTATTAGACTGCCACCAATAGGGGCGCCCTAACTAGACGTTGTCGATAGAGTCGACTAGGCGGACGCAAGGACGCTGCTGGGGCAGGCAGAGGGCGGGGCAGATGGAATTGGACGCAAGAGCGTCCGGGTGAGAGAGGAGGACGCATGGCCAATTCGTTATTTTATATACACATAAATAAATAAAAATAAAATGATTTTAAAAAATTCAAACGGCTATAAATAAAAAAAATCACCTATAAATACATATTCATCTCACTTCATTTACATACCACAATCTCCATTACTTCCAATAATATCATATTGTTTTTAACAAATTTAATATTTCAAAATGGATACTTCCTCCACATCATCTTCTTCGTCAAGCGACTCCAACGAATTGGTACAATCGTTTCAAGAATTGAAACGGAGACGCGCATATGTTGCAGCTGCCAGGGAAAGAAGACAGAAAGAGCAGGAGGACACTCAAAGGTGGCCCCGATGACGCCCGACAACGAAAAACTACATCGAAAGACATCTTGAAGAAGGTGTCACCCGTTTGATGGCCGACTATTTCGCTGACCATCCAACCAACATGGAAGTAATTTTTCGACGTCGTTTTCAGATGTCGAGAAATTTATTCATGTGCATCAATACTGGTGGCCGTTTTTCCAGCAATGCCAAAATGCGACTGTAAGGGAAGGATTCACTGCCATTCAGAAGTGCACCGCTACAATGTGTCAACTCAGCAATGGAGGCTCGGTGGACCACTACCACGAGTATTTGTGTATGGGGGAGTCGACGGGCATATATATGTTGAAGAGATTCCGCCGGTCGATCGCTGCTATATTCGGAGGCAACTACTTGAGGCGACCCAATGCACATGACTACGAGCGCTTGTTGGCGATGCACAAGGAGCGTCATGACTTTCCAGGGATGCTAGGGAGCATCGATTGTATGCACTGGAGTTGTCGGAATTGCCCAACGGCATGGAAGGGGCAGTACTCTCGTGGAGGCAAAGGTCACCCAATGATCATCCCAAAAGCGGTGGCTTCTTTCGATTTATAGAGTTGGCACGCATTCTTCGGAGTCGTCGGGTCCAACAATGACATTAACTTCCTAAATCAATCGGACGTTTTCAGCGACGTTGCAAATGGATCCGCGCCTCCAGTACACTTCACGGCGAAGGAGCGAGGATACCACACCGGATACTATCTTGCCGACGGGATATATCTGAAGTGGCCGTTTTCGTTCAAAGCCCAAATGTGTAGCTAACGAAAAGACATCGAAAGAGCCTTCAGTGTACTGAAGGCGCGCTGGGGAATTATCAATGCCCGGGAAGACTTTACTTTCGCGATAACCTGCAAGATGTGATATACGCTTGTATCATCTTGCACAACATGATTATCGAAGATGAGGGGCCAAATGCTCCGCAATGGAGTCCTAATGAAGATGAAGTTTCAGGGGTACTTTGTCCCGAGTGAACCCGAGAGCTCCGGATTTCTTTGTTGAGTACTGTGAGTCATCGGATAGTATTCGAGACTCCACTTTCGAGACTCCACTGTCCACCAGAATCTCATCGCTGAATTGATCGAAAAATTATGGAGTTTTCGAAGTCGATATTAATAACTTTATTATTTTTTATTTAATTTCATGTTTTATTTATTTCGTATTTTATGTAATTTGATTTCGTGTTTTAGTAATTCAATAAATAAAATGTTTATAATTTTGAGTTTATGAAATTAAAAAAGTTACAAAAATTAAAATAAAATTAGAATAATATAATAATAATAAATAGGAGAGTGTTGGCCCGTTAGCACAAACACACGTAGGGGGTGAATACGTGTGTAGAGGTTTGACCTTTTTTTCAGATTTTATCGTGATTTATGAAATCCCCTCTAAGTGAAAGAAATCGCTTTGGCTTAGACCGAGCGACTTTTCCCAAGCGGTTTTAGCCGAGCGGAAGAGGTTGCTTGCTCAGAGCTTAAGGCGAGCGGAATTTGGTGAGCAAAGTGCTAAGTGGGAAAAACTCTTGCATTACTTAAAAACGTGATTCCGCTTAAGTGTTGTGTGTGTATATGCAATAATCAAAGCAGTAAATAAGCAACAAGTAAATGCAGTAAGTAAAGGAGACATAAGCGATTTTTATAGTGGTTCGATGATGAAACACCTACGTCCACTCTTCTTCCCAACTAGGAAGGAACACCACTATCAATCAACAGATAGCAACCGGTACTTGAGTCTACCGGAAAGACAAACAAGTGAATTCGGTCTCACTTGGGGACAATCAGTGAATTCGGTCTCATTGAAAAGACAAGGTCAAGTGACTTCAGTCTCACTTGGGGACAGAGAGGGTTTGATGTAAATACAATGGGGTCTCTAACTACAAGATAATCCTTTTACAATGAGAGCAAAAGGAAGATATGATTATCTTCTTCCTGAGTGTTCAAGTGAGATACAAGAACACTTAAGGTATGAGGATCTACTGAACTTAGAACTAAAAATGTTCTGAGGAACTCAACAGATTACAACTCTAAAATCAAAAGATATTTCTGGGTTCTAACTTAGAGTTGGAGACTTTTTGAGCGATTGAGAGCTTGAGAATTTTCGCAAAGATTCGACTTGTTCGCGTGAGTTGAGTTAGTCTCTGAGTTCTTGATCTTCAGTATTTATAGGAGACGATGATGAAATGACCGTTAGAGAGAGCCACACATCCAACGTCTCTTTCCTCAATAAAATTTGAAGTCCGCGGATTTGATTGGGTTAGGTGCAAACTTGTCCTTTTTTAACAGTCAATCTTGTACTAGGAAGATATGCTATCTTGTCTGCAGAGCAGTTTGCCAACTGCGCGCATCCATCTGTCACTGTGGCACTAACTTTCATTTAATGCGGCGCAGAGTCTCTTTCGCTTGAATGCGATCGCTTCACTTGAAGTGAACTCCTAGTCTTCAGTGCTTTGTCAGAGCTTTATGAGTTTTTAATCACTTGGAACATTCTCTGAGAAGATTCGCTTTGTCAGCTTCGCTTGAAAGATATCGCTTGGAAGAACTCGCTTGACAATTCTACTTGGCCACAACTCGCTTGAAGAAACTCGCTTGAAGAGTCTTCACTTGGCACTTGTTCCTTGCTTGAAGATGACTCTTGACAAATTCGCTTGAAGATTTCCGCGTGGGATGATTATCGCTTGAACTCTGGAGCAGGAAAACTTCGCTTCAAGAATTCCGCTTGAATTTATCCGATTGAGAAGACTTCGCTTGAATGACTTCTCGCCTGAAATGGAATTCTGAAGTGACTGCACTGGGAACCGCTTGGCCAACCAAGTCGCTTAGCATGAAATGTGCTTCGACTTGAAATCTTCGCTCGGTAGAATAACACTTGAGAAAAATTAAGCTCCCTAACAAGTGAGCTTTTCTAATACATGAAAAAATACAAGTGTCCTACCATTATGGGGAATTATGAAATTAAGACTATAATAATTAGCTAAGGGGCTTTGGTATAATCTAAACAATTAATAAATTTTATTAATATTAAATACTCATTAACTAAATATCCCAACAACATCTTATAAGCTATTTATAACCTACTAATAAACTTAGCAAACGCCCTTTTAATCCAGCTTTGCAAGCGCATGTTTTATTGAATTTGAATATTTTACTGATACTTATTAATTTAGTAACATTTTTAATTATATTTCACCAGTTAATAAATTGGAAACACAAAAACTTAATTCTATATGACTTTTCCTTCATTAATTAATAAGAAAATATCAATACATATATCTTATGGCCTTTATAATATTCCCATATTTGGAAACTCACGAGGAACAAGTGATGCACGTCAATCTCAAATATTATACTTTATATCCTCAAAATGTTTGTATTATTATTTTATAATATTGTTTGAACTTATAAAACTAAATGTGCACGCACTGCATACATTATCTAAATAGAAATGAATTTAAAAAGTATACAAAAGAAGGCATAACACATAGAGAACACGAGCATGTAAAAAATATAAATGGCAATAACAACATTCGAAAAACGCACAATCTCTCATTCTCTCTTTCTCAAGCTTATGAAACAGAGTCTTGCTTGCCATGGCTACGTCCTCTCACCACTCAGCACAAAAGGCCAACTCGAAGCGCTCAATCGCCACCAGCAGGCGACAACACTCAAAAGGCAGTTTTTTTCATTTTTTTTAAAAAAAATCTTCTTTTTTTTTACGCCGATCGGTCCTTTAATTATGAATTGTATTTATTTGATCACCTTTGCAGAAGGGAGGTGTGATATTAATCTTGATGAAAAACAAAGACAGTCAGGAGCATGCGATGTCGATCACCGGCGAGACCAAAGGGGTCGAGGAGACCAAATTTGTAGGCACTCAGTTGGAGGTGGCCGACACCGGCGTCGACTGGATGGGCCTCGTTTGCTGCCTGAATAAGAAGCTATGCCAAGCCCAGCTTCACAGTCTAGTGCCAGTGGTGGTGCACTACCATGGAGCATTCTTGTAGTGGACTACCGCGGATGCACCGTCATTTGATATTGGCATGCATTTCTTGTACTTATAATTATTGTATACTCATTCATATAATTAAGGGTTAAAGCACTAAAAATACACAAACTTTTTCGAAACTTTGATTTTTTTCCTGACTTTCCGAAATAACTTCTAAATACACGACCTTTTAACGGTGACCAATTTTTCCCTGAATTATATCTCCGGTGAATTCCGATTTTATATGGCAATAAAAGCTTTTCATACGTGTCATTATTTTTTTAAATTTTCTGACTTGGTCAAAACGACGCCGTTTTGAAGATGATGGGAAACGACGTCGTATTATTCAAAGACACTCCAACGCCGAGTTTAGTCTCCCGCTCGCATTACACTCTTAGGGTTTCGGTGATTTCAGAAGGGCGTCGGCGAAGGGTTCGATTTTGGGGACAATCGATAGCAACCACTGGTCGATTTGAAGCTTGTGACTGGAGATTGCTCGACTGATGGCATACGAGTAAGTTTTCTCGATAGTAACCACTGGTCAATTTTTAGCCCCAATTGATTTTTGTTCGATGCCTAGGCGACGTCGTTTCGCTTTTTTCCTCTCGCCGGACACGTTTCAAAATCGAAGGCCACATATTAAATTCCGGGATCCACGTCGGATTCAGATTCTGCGATTTTAAATTTCGGGGAAAAAATAGAATGTTTAAAAAGGTCGAGTATATAGAAGTTAATTCGAAAAGTCAAGGAAAAAATTAAAGTTGCGAAAAAAAATTGTGTATTTTTAGTGCTTTAACCCTATAATTAAACACTATAATACATTGTAAATCGTGATCACATATTTTCTTCTTCAATAGTTTTTTCTTTTTTTCCCCACTTTGTGAAGTTCGACTTTGAATCTACGGTGCTCATGTTTCCTCCTTTGGAATTTCTTTCTTTTGAGAAATGTAAGTTTATATACACCAAAGAGAGTTTTTAAGATCATGTTTGCTTTATTGATTTTGATGAAATTGACCTATGGCATTGAATTGAGATAATTTCAGTTGATATTCAAGTATATGTATTTAAGATGTTATAAGCTATTGAAAATGTTTCTGAATGTCAACTTATAGTTACTTATAAGTTTAGTCAAACACATCCTTAATAATCGAGCATACAAATAATTTACTTACCGTATTTTTATAAGTATTATTGTAACTTTATAAAATTTTGGTAAACTGAAATATTATCAATGTTTTGGATATCCCGTTCAAAAGAAAATCATGCTATGGCCCGAGTTCTCTTATGTGTTTTTTTTAAATTTGTATTTCTTTATTGTTGTAAAAGTTCCTCAAATATGATAATTAATGATCTCATTTTTAGAATTGAGGGGGCTACATAGAGAAATTTTAGGGCTATGTATAGAATATAGGCGAAAATGCACATAAATCCCCGAACTTTGGGGTCAATTCCGAATTGCAACTAAACTTCAAAAAATCAGTATAAAACCCAAAACCCTAAACTTTCGACATTGTTTAATTAGCGACCAAATCAGGATTTTTCCCTAATTTTTTCTGATGTGGCTCCGACATGTATTAGTTGGAACGTGCCATGTTTCACACCTGGCAAGAAGGAAACAATGTTTTTCTTGGCCAATACAACATCGTCTCGTCCCTGATTGATTGAGAATTTGAATCATATTCGGGCTATTCGCGTTTGCCCAGAAATTAGGGTTCTTGGTCGTGCATAAGAGGGTGATTATTTCACCGAAAAAGGGTAGTTTCCAGCAGCATATTCGACGTCTTCCTCCTCGCGATCATGGGTTCTTCGTCGCGAATTCGGGAAGACCAATTTTCCAGCGGGTCGTTCGGTGAATTTGATGGGGCTTTTGAAACCAAAATCTTGTGTGAATGCAAGCTTCACTCATGATACTGCATTTCGCACTCTTTTAAGAATCCTAATCGGCCCTATTTGCGTTGCCCAAATCCAATTGTAATGTGTAGTTTATTTTCAGTTTTGATTATTCTCACTCTTATCCATATTGATGTTGATTTTCTTGATTTATAGGGGTCTCAATGCAAATTCTTCAGATGGGTAGACGAGCTCGATCATAGACATTTGTAAGCTACTTGAAGTTCAATCTGATGAAGAAAGGCCGGAATTATGGATGGGAGAGCGTGCAAGAGCTCACAATATGGATGGACTTCATGCGAAAATTATAGCGTTGAAGAATACGAAGAAAAAATGAAGAAGGAGTTAGTATGTTCCCTCATAATCATCTACATTTTGGTGTTGATTATCATATCATCCAAGCTTGGTTTGTAGCATAATCATATGAAGATGATTGATGTGTGTTTGGTTCGTAGCAGATAGTAATGATAATATGTAGTTTACGTTTGATTGTTCTTCAATGGAATGATTGGTTTTGTAGTTTGGTATATGTGGTTTCTAGTTTGGTATGTATGGTTTGTATGGCTTCTATTGGTAGTAAGGTGAATGTGTATTGTAAGAATTGGATGATTTCAATGGAATGATTGTTCTTTAACGCATAGAAATACAATGGTTTATATAGTTTCACCAATTGAATGATTTCAAGTTATAAGCGTACTACTTGTGGCCATACCTAGTTGAAGCACTAGTACTTGCATTGGCATCTTGGAGCACACTGCTTGTGGCCATACTCCCATGAAAAAATGCATTGCCATCCTCTGATTGAAACAAGCCAATCCTTTGTCTTGCTTTCCTCTTGTCTCTGTTAATTGCTCTCTGGACAGCCAAATTTGTTGATTGAGCCTGACTTTGCATTGTGGAAGAAATTGAAGTTGCAGGTGTTGGCTTTGGAGGAAGCAGTTGTCTTGCCTTTGGAGGAGGCGGCTTTCTTGCCTTTGGAGGTAGGCTGGCTTTATGTAGTTGACTGACTTGTTGCATGAGCCTGACTTGAGGTTGGAGGTTGTTTCAAGGCAACACTCTTCTTGGGTCTTCCCCTTTTGCCCTACACATAAAGGATCAGTGAGTACATGTAGTAGAAAGACAAAAAATTTGAAGATAAATGTATTTTTGTTACATGCTCTCTTGGGATAACCTCTCTTTCGGGTTCCTTGCAACTTCTTTTGTTGTGTCCCACCACTCCACAGTTCGTGCATCTCATTTGCACCCCAAGCTTTCTCAAATTTGATGGGTTTCGAGGATCAGTCTCATCTATAGCCTTTCTTCTTTTCTTTTTTGGTCTACAAGGCTAAGGTGCCTGTTTCACCTAAACGTGCTCTCAATAGTAAGAGATCTACAGTAGCAAGCAAGTAAGGTAACCCATGTCGAATCTCGAAGGAAAATCTTGCAGGGAATCAATCATGCAGAACACACACGACAGGAAATGAACACCCTAAATCTAAACACAGAATTCAGAGTTGGTTTTCTAAAAGTCCTTCGAAAGCAGTAAAGAAAGAAAGTAAACCTAATCTAATGAAAGCAAGTAAAACTACCTAGGCATGTAATGTAAAAGAAAGCAATAAATCCTAGAACTATGAAAGCAATAATAAGCAAAGCAAATAAAGACGTGATTAATTAATAAAACCTAAAACTATGAATTGAAATCAAAGAAAACAATTAAAGCTAAGCTAGAATCGAAACTAATAAACAAGTAAAGCAAGAAATCTAACCTAGACTTAGAATTTAAAGAACTAAAACTGAAAGCGATAAAAACTACTTAAGCAATTAATTGAAAACTAAACAAGTAAATAAACGAAACAATAATCAAGAGATCAATGAACTCAACTAAGATCTTAAGGACTTAAACAAATAAACAAGAACGATGAATAAAAAGACAAAAATGAAAGACATAATTGAAAGCGAAAAACCGAATTCTTGATTTAAATCTTTGATGCCTTGAATCCCGAAAGCTCCAAAGTAAATCTAAAATAATCTAATGCTTGAAAAACTAAGAAAATTCATACAAGAGGTGTTCTAGGGTTTACAAAGATTATTTACATATATAGAGCAAAACCCTAGACAAAACAAGGTAACTTTCTTCTTTTCCACCCGGCAGGCCCAACGCCGGTTGGCTAGCCAGCGGTCGCTGGCTTTGCTCCGCAGTCAGTTCTGGAATCGCGACCCAGCGGGCGTTGGGTCGCCAGCAGTGGTTGGCTCGAGTTGGCAGAATTTCGAAAATCTTCTTCTTCCTCACATCGTCTTCACTTCTTGACCCGATTCACCATTAATTCATCAATTTTTCCTAGGCAACACAAACACGAAAAACACACATAAACGAGAATAAAAACACATAAAAACATAACTCACGCAACACAAAACAATAACGTAAAATAGACACAAATAACACACAAACATGTTCCACCCCTTTTTGGACAAGTTCGTCCTTGTGTTCATTGATGACGTGCTCATCTATTCGAAGAGTTCGAGGGAGTACGAAGAGCATTTGAGAGCGGTTTTAGGCACGCTAAGAGCGGAGAGATTGTTCGCTAAGTTTAGCAAGTGCTAGTTCTGGTTGAGCGAAGTGATGTTCCTTGGCCATATCGTCTCATCCAAAGGGATTAAGGTCGACCCTGCTAAGATAGAAGCGATTCAGAACTGGAAGGCTCTAACCACTCCGAACGAGATTCGAAGCTTCCTCGGGCTAGCAGGATACTACCGGAGATTCATAGAGGGATTTTCCCGTATAGTGAAACCGCTTACCCAATTGCTTCACAAGGAAGCGAGGTTTGAGTGGACACCAGAGTGTGAAGCGGGTTTCCAAGCGCTCAAAGAGAAGTTAACCACAACCCCTACCCTAGCGGCTCCCAAACAAAATAAGGAGTATGTGCTTTATACTGATGCGTCCAAGAGTGGACTCGGTTGTGTGCTGATGCAAGACGGGAAAATGATCGCTTACGCCTCGCGACAACTTAGGCCTCACGAGCAGAATTACCCAATCCACGATTTAGAGCTAGCTGTCGTAGTGCACGCTTTGAAAATTTGGAGGCATTACCTGTACGTGGTAAGGTACGAGATTTACACAGACCATAAGAGCCTTGAGTATTTCTTCGAACAAAGAGACCTCAATATGAGGCAAAGGAGGTGGCTAGAGTTGGTCAAGGATTACGACTGCGGAATCAACTATCACCCCGGGAAGGCCAACGTTGTAGCAGACGCTTTGAGCCGAAAGGTTTCACCCTAGCTCGCTAATATACTTACCGAAGTGGAAACGCTTGCGAGAGAGCTTGAGAAAATAAAGTTAGAAATTTTACCCCCGTTCGCAGCAAAAGAAGAAGTGGTTGTTGTGTTAGCTATAGCGCCCGATTTGAGAGAAAGAAAAATCGAAGCCCAAAGGAAGGACGAGGTCCTTGAGAAGAAGCGAGCAGAGATAAGAATGGGAAAGCCCGGAGCATTCTGAGAAGAAGCAGATAACACCCTCACGATGAGCGGGCGGCTGTGTATACCCTCGAGCGAAGAACTTAAGAGCGAAATTTTGAGTGAAGCCCACGATACCCCGTATAC
>JAOWBJ010151732.1:0-12191 GCA_028566335.1 Monarda citriodora | reverse complement strand
AGGACCATTTGAGCGAGCTCCAGGACAGTTGCGATTTCTGATCGTAGCTATCGATTACTTCACAAAGTGGGTAGAGGCCGAGCCTCTGGCAACAATCACCAGCCACAAAGCTCGGAACTTCGTGTGGAAATACACAGTGTGCCGTTTCGGCATACCCCATGTCCTAGTGTCGGATAACAGCACACAGTTCACGGACAAGGGTTTTCAAAGTTGGTGCGAAGAGATCGGAATTCAGCAAAAGTTCACCTCGGTAGCATATCCGCAGGCGAATGGACAAACCGAGGTAACCAACAGAACACTAGTCAAAGGGCTGAAGACTCCGTTAGACCGAGCTAAAGGGAAATGGGCCGAGAATTTACCCCAATTCCTCTGGTCATACCGGACAACACCTCGCACGGCCACGGGAAAGACGCCCTATAGTTTGGTTTACGGGGCCAAGGCGGTGATTCCGGTGGAGATCGGTCTGCCGAGCCCATGCGTCACCAACTTCACAGCTGAGCTAAACGAGGAAAACCTCCGAGCAGAACCCGACCTGCTGGAAGAAAAAATGGAGCAAGCCTTCATCAAGGAAGCTCGGTACAAGCAACAGGTTGCTCGGTATCATAACCAGCGGGTGAGGACTCGGGACTTCAAGGTGGGAGACCTCGTGCTCAGAAATAACGAGGTGAGCTAAGCGGAGAAGCTCGGCAAGCTCGAACCGACGTGGGAAGGCTCATACCAAGTCACGGAGGTATACGGAAAAGGCACATACAAGCTAGCTAACATGTCTGGTGAGCCTCTACCTGGGACCTGGCACATTTCAAATTTTAAGAAGTACTTTGTATAAGTGGGGAGTCCTGCATGTGTCTGTGTGTCTGTTGTGTCCATTGTCGAGTCCTTTGTACAAAATCATTCACCCTTTAAATAAAACTGATTCTTGCATTTTAAAATATCTTCTTTTTACGTTAATTTTTACTTTTGTGTTGTGTTCACCCATCTATACTTCATATTTTAATTTCTTTTCACGTCACAAAGGCTGGCCCCCTTTGGGATATTGAGTAAGAGAGCGGTAAAAGTCTTGTTAAAAGATATAAAACCCTCCAGCTCTTAAAAACCTAATAAGGGGAAGAAACGCCCCTCGGGGTGACATTACTTACTTAAAAGGATAATTTAACTCCTCTACATTGAGGAGTCTTTCACAAGCGCGCGCAAGGAGACCACTCCTAGCGATAAAACTCGCCGAACAAGGAACATGGACCTTGGCAATAGTGGAGGGTCGCTCCCTCCGGCGGAGGCGAGGTCAAGGTGCGTTATTTAAAGCACTAACGAGTTACACAATTACTGAAGTTTATATCAAGAAATGGCTTGTCACTTTACAAGGAATACTGGTAATAAAAGAGTGTACGACATATACTATTACAAGGTACATGAATACTATGAGCTACCTGTCCTACTGCCATCAGCTGTACTAGTGCGAAGAATAGCATCCAGGTTTACACGACCCCCCGAGCTACCACCCCTAGCACCACCGCACCCACGACGACCACCAGAGGTAGCAGCCGACCTATTTCCCCGACCTCTACCTCGGCGTCTCTTGCTCGGCGTAAGGTTCTGGAGGTACTATAGTGGTACTACCAGGGAAAGGAGTGTCAGCTATTACTTTCATTAAGCTCGGATAACGGGTTTCGTACAAGCCGTACATCTTGGAGTAATTCCTCAACTCATGAATGATTGATCGGTATTCCTCAGTAGAGGGATGGCCGGCCTTCTCAAGGAGCTCTCATTTCTGCCATACCTCGTACATCTTATCTTCAACTTCGGTAATGGTGAGACCCCCATTCCGGCGGATGATGTCCTTGTACTCAACGTTTTCCTCAGTGATGACCCACCTCTTTGTGACAGTCTTCTCCAGCTCAGCTTCTAGGTCTTTTAACCGTTGCTGAGTGTCCATCAGTTGTGCAGCCAATCTATTGAGCTCTACTTGGCTCTCTTTCGTCCTCAGCTCAGCCTCGTCGGTGGCCTGGGTGTAGTTGTCTATCTAGTATTCAGTATCTTTCCTCGCATCCTCCGCATCGTCGGTAGCTTGACTGTACATATCTATCCAGTGCTCGGTATCCTTTTTCGCATGATGGAGCTTGCGTGACAAGTCCTGCAGCTCGGTCATGTAGTACTCATGAGGATGCGTATGAGGCTACAAGAATGAAAAGAAAAGAAGAATGCGATAAGGAAAGAGTGACAATTGGCAAGAGAAATTCCATTAATATTTTGGGAAAATAAGTACATCAGGTGGGCACGTCGGCCGAGGTACAAAAAGGAAACCAAAAGATCCTAAGGAAGAGGGACTCATACATCGTGCTCAGCGCCATCGGCAGCCTGTTGCACTACGGCAGCGTCCTGCGTCTCCTGATCTTGGTCCTCGGTGCGATCACCACCGCCACCTTCGCCAGCACCGTCCTTGCGGACGGCCTCCTCTTCCTCCTCATTCCCGCCGACGTCTTCTCGGCCGAGGATTGACGGCTGCATTACCTCGGCAGGCTCGACGTTGCCAGCCAACACAAGGGCGTCTTCCATGACAGCGTCTTGATCGATGGTGCGAGACCGCACGAGCTCAGCAGAAAGGGGGGAAGACAAGGTGACAAGGTCTTCAAGCAGTGGCAAGGACTGCAACCTTGCCTTCACGACCCGAGCGTAGGCCTCAAGCCCCCCACCCGCTCCCATCAGATCGGCGAGGTTGCTCACCATCACCGAAAAGTGGAGGCAAGTAAAGAGCTTCTCCGTGTAAGCACAGAGACCTCCGCCCTGGGCTGCCACCATGCCCGCCATCTCGAGCTGGTGTTGTTGCTACTGCTGTTGCCTCACCTGCAACAGCTCGGCTCGAGCGGCGGCATCCTCAGCCTCGCTTTTTCTTTGCGCCTGCAAAGCTGTGACGCACGTCGCTCGGAATCATCGATCTTCTCCCGGAGACGGGAGACGTCGTCTTCAGCCTTCACCAAGGCTCAGTTAAGCTGACGGAGCTCGGACACTCCTCGCTCCATGTCGGCCAGGACGCGCCTGGCATGCTAAAGTACAGAAGTGCGATGTGAGTAAGCATGTGAGGTAATCATGAGCGGGTAAGAAAGGATTCAGTTACCTCTACCGCACTCGACGGCCACTCGGGATCCTTGGTGGACCCCGTGGAGATATCGACCGGCCTAGCCCCAGCCTCGGTCAGGATTAGGCCGGTTGGGAAAGGAGGCTGCCGAGTAAACCTTGTAACTACCACCGACGTGTCATCGGTGGTCCTCTCGGAAGAGGCGGGGGATGCAGAGACGGCCTCACGAGGACGAGACAAAACCTTCTGTCTCTTGGAGGCCTGGAGGTCGGTTGGCAAGGACACGGAGGGGTTGCGCTTGCCACACGGGCCTTCCCCTAGCTTTCTCGGCCGGCTAGAAAGCCACTGTTGAAAACACCAGCTCAGAAAAATGAGGAAAAAAGAAGAAATAAAACGATAATAAGCTCATAAATTCGGTCTCACCCTTAGGAACCTCGGCGCCACTAGCCACGACGGCTGGGCGGACACGCCCCATCAAGCTCGGGCTCGGTATAACGTTTGGAAAAGATGCCTAGCTTAATTAGCTCGTCCTCAAGCTTTCCAAGGCTATCTACATGAATCCACCCTATAGGTCGGACACGCCACTCGAAAGAAGGAGCACCGGTTCAGGAACAGAAAAAGAACCGGGCCTGCCACACGGGGTGTTTGGATATGATTTTGGGCTTAAAATCCAAGAGGGGAGAAGAGTAATACCACGACCCAAATTTCTTAAATTGGAAGCACCGTAGTATCACGTCTACGGTAAGCGGAAACCCTATCCTAGCAACTTCTATGGCTAATGGGATTAGATGCATGAAGGAGTTGGGGATTAGATGCATGAAGAAGTCTACGATTAGAGGAGCGAGGTGGAAGGCATAAGCCGGAGGCCAGACACGCCTCATAAACCATACAAAAACCCTCCGGCCGCCTGGATTTGGCAACTCTCGGGAATGTGAAAGCGATGATATATAGAAAGGAGTTCCTCCTCCCCCAAAACAGATGGGAAGTCAGAAACATTCCCGGATTTAGATGTCTTCACTGCGGCCGGAGAATTGGGCAGAGACTCCGGCACCGATTCGGATATGCTATCCCCACTCTCAATATTTAAGGAAGAAGAAGACATGACTTACTTGGTAACGCTACGCCGAGGAAACGCAAGAACTGATGGAAAGACTTGCCGGAAAATGATCGGAAATCGCTTGAAGAGAAGAGAGAATACTGCAGGATATCAGAAATTCGCGGAAAGTAAAAAGTGAAAAATGAAAAGGATTGGGACTTTTGTTGAGAGGACAGACGCCGTTTCACATCCACGTAAAAAGGCGGGAAGTAAAGCGACGCAATGATTAGGGTTCACTCGCGGGACCCACAAACCACGTGCGTGAAGTTCTACCAAAGCTCAGTCGTGAGGGAGCGACCTCGTCCAAGCTCGGTCATGACCACCCGCTTATGCCTCGGAAAGACAAGACAAGACCTCCTCCTTGCGTCGCTATGGGGGGGGGGGCGGCTCTGATGGAGTATGGCCCAACACTCTCCGGCCCAGTTACCAGGCCCAGCCTACACTAGGCCCACAACAACTGGGCCCGTAAGTGTGTTGGACCTCTTCAGCTCTTCACAAGCTCGGCAAGTATCCTCGGTCAACGCACTGCTTTCCTCCCACCGCTGGCGAGCTTCCGCAAACTCCCCGGTATAGCCGAGGTGTTATTATCTCCTCGGACAGGAACAAGTACCTCGGTCAAGCCGAGGTATTTCACCAACTTTCCACCGAGGTATCACCAGCGCCTATGGGGCGGTTATGATCAACCCCAGATTTCCGCCGCCGATCACTCCCATTATATTGGGAGATCATAACAGCCAGCTCCTAATGGCCGTGAATCAAGGGACAGTTACCAAATATCTCGGTAGATACCATATACGCTTGGAGGAAGCTCATGGGCCGAAGGAGATAGGCATGGAAAAGCCCATGCAAAAGATACATTGATATAAATAGTTAGTTGACACACATAATGAACGGAGGCTATCTTGTACTTTGATATTAGATTCATCAAGCAATAAAAGCAGAAACCCCTTTTTACTCCCGTGGACGTAGATATACTTCAGTTGATCGAACCACGTTAAACCCTTGTGTCTATCTCTCGTGTTTTTACTGTTACTACCTTTTTGGGATTTTGGGATCGATCAATAAAACAGTTACTTTAACATGGTGAAAGCAGTGAAGGAATTCTACGAGGCTCTTATGGAACATTCATGCTACTTTCTGTGCTCGGTATTACATTGAAGGAAAATATTATGGAGACCTTATTCTAACCTTAACTTGACTGGTAATGCTTTAGTTCTAAGGGTTATCTTAATGAGGTTGATTTAGCTGAAATAACTTAGGTTCTAAGTTATCTCTCACGTACATATATATACATCTCTCAATCTTTATAAAACATGGAGATTACCTTAAGAAGACATTGAACTTAGGCTGGTACTTCGACTCCTTGATCACTTCCTTGCCTCTCCTTCTAACTCTCCTACTCTCACTCTCTCTTAATCTTGGGTGAAGTTTGGAAATGACAGCAAGGAGATGCGAATTCTAAGGGTTGGGGTATTTATAGGAGTGTGTGGTGGTTCTTTTGGGTCCTTTTTCCAGAGCTAATGATTGTATTTTCTCAAAACTATGCAATTCTATTGGGGGTGGCAAGTCCCAAGAAAAGGAACACATGGGATTTGGCAGTTTGGGGTGGTGGCTTGCTGCAGGTAAGGGAAAGATTGGGGAAATTAGGACAGAGACTCTCATTGGCCGGCACTAAATATTTTTCTTAGGCTCTCACTTAGTGGCATGCACGCATGCGGATTGGTCGGACTGGTCTGACTTGGCACACTTAAGCAACCCGCTTCATACATACTCTTCTAGAATAAGGATCGCTTCTTCGACCTTACAGGTCTAAGCCGTGGTTAAAGCGGACTCTCTTGAAACCGCTTTAAAATATTACAAACTCTTTCTCTCTCAAAATCGCTTCAAAACACCTCTTACCGAAAACTGCTCTAAAGCTCTTTTCACTCAAATTAACTCTAAAACTCTGCTTGCATAAGAGCGCAATCATACTTAGGTCAAGAGAACTTCATCAAACTCCGCTCTGGACTAGAGCGAACTTCAAACAAGCTCCGAACTTATTGGAGCGATTAACCAGGCTCAACCTCTCAATTCAAATAACTTATAAAAATAACTTTCAAGTGACAAGCGAAGTCACTTTAGAGCAGTCAATCAAAATAAGCATGATCATAGTTCAACACAAACACTAAACACAATCATATCAAAATAGCTTACACAGGCATATTTTCAACGCAATCAAGCACATCAAGTGCTTCAAATTACACAAAACAAATCTTAACTGCCTCAAATTGAACATAGCCAAACTCAACCTTTCCATCCTTACCATAGTCATCTAGCAAACTAGCCTGGCTCCAAGTGGAAACCTATTACAAGTGGCTTTTGGAACTTGGCATGTTACATCCTGCCCACCTTAAAAAAAATTTCGTCCCGAAATTTTGCTTGCCTACTAGAATAACTCGTGATACTTCACTAGCATCCTCTCTTCAAGTTCCCAAGTAGCTTCCTCTTGCCCTCGGTGTTTCCACAAAACCTTTACCGAGGTGATAGACTTATTTCTGAGTTGTTGCACCTTACGATCTAAAATTGCTTCTGGTTGATTCTCGAAGCTTAGGTTGGGGGCGAGCTCAACTTCCTCTTGACGAACTATATGCCTTGGGTCATACACATATTTGCGAAGTTGGGACACATGGAACACATCGTGCACGCTACTCAGGCTCGGCGGCAAAGCCAATCTATAGGCGACATGGCCTATCCTCTCCAAAACTTCATATGGTCCGATAAAGCATGGCTTAAAATTTCCTCTTACACCGAATCTCAATACTTCCTTCAGCGGTGACACCTTCAAGAACACTTTTTCCCCTATAGTGAACTGGACTTTGGCTCGCCCACGGTCAGCATAAATCTTTTGTCTATCTTGAGCTTCCTTCATTCGGACTCTTATCTGTCGTATCGTTTCGATCATCTCGCTTATCACTTCAGGGCCAAGCACTTTTCTTTCTCCAACTGCGTCCTAATAGAGCGGCGATCTACACTTTCTCCCATATAGAGCTTCTTATGGGGCCATGCCTATAGTTGCATAGTGACTATTGTGTAAGCGAATTCCACTAGTGGCAAATCAGGCTCCCAATAACCTCTTCGATCAAACACTACGGACCTCAACATATCCTCCAAGGTTTGGATAGTCCTCTCCGATTGTCCATCGGTTTGGGGATGATAAGCGGAACTGAAATTTAGCTTGGTCTACATCTCCTTTCGCAAGCTCTTCCAAAATCGTGAAGTGAACTTTGAATCCCTATCCAAAGTGATCGATTTCGGTACTCCATGCAAGCCATAACTTCTCGAACGTACATCTGAGCGAGCTTTTATGAAGTGAAAGTCATAGATACTGGAAGAAAATGGGCACTCTTCGTCGAGCGATCTACTATTACCCATATCGCTGCACTTCCTCTTCTCGACTTTGGTAGCCCTACCACAAAATCCATAGCGATATTGTAATAGCCGAGTAATTAAAACCACCTTGTAATAGATTTTAGCATGGATTTCTGAAAATAGAAATGAGAAGGGATAGTATGAGTTCGGCTATGTTCAAATTATGTGACCTTATGTGCATAACTTGGTTATATGTTTGCCCACTTTGATTATGAGATGAATGGATGTATGGTTTCAATGTTTTTGAGTTCGGATGATATGTTGAGTGATAAGAATGGTTAGATTGTGATTTAAGTCTTATGAAATGACTGAGTTGTCACTTGAAAGTTATATTTGTAGTTCTCATTGTTTAGCCTAAGGGTAACGAGTTCGGTAAGCCACCCTATTCCAGTTCGGACTTCGTCCGGAGTCGGTATCTACCCTGTTTCGAGTAAGGCTTTGAGTAGGCGAGTTAAGCTCGCACTTTTCCGTATGAGAGTCCACTTTACCTATTATCCTTGAGTTCGTCATGTCTTCTGTTTCTAAGTTGAGTTCGTACCGCATGGAGCGGTACTAAGTGATTCAAGTTCGTACCCTCAATTTGGCACCAATTAAAAGTGAGTCCGCCCTACTGGTAATCAATGAGTCCGTCAGGTGTTTTGCTGTAAGCCGAGTCCGTATCGCGTGGAGCGATATGAGGAAAGTCGAGTCCGTACCCCTAATGAGGTGTCGGATAGAAAGGAGTTCGCCCGGTATTCGGTAGTGTCAAAGCGCTAATCCCCAGTGAGTCAGAATTCAGCCACTTAGAGTCAGTATATCGAGCAGTGGTGCCCAATCGGCATTCACGCTTGCTACTCAGCTTAAATAAAATAGGAAAATCAAGAGTCAGTCAATAAAAGACCACCTTGTGATAGCCAATGCCCTTTCTCTTGGCTGCAAAAGCCACCGCCAAAACTGGCCTATCCCGTGCATGCTTTTCCTAGAAACTGCCGCCACCAATGAAAGTGCAGCAGAACCAGTCATTGGGTCTAATTGAGAGACCCAAAGAGTCACCATGCACCCCACCCTATAAATACCCCTATAACACCAACACTCCAAACTTTCAGCCATCACAAAATTCTTCACTTACATTTGAGAGAAACACGAGCGGGAAAGAGAGAGGAACCAAGTGAAGGGGAGGAACCAAGCTTAGAGTTTAATCCAAGTTCCAGATCGTTGAGGTAACCTCCCAAACTATTTTCATTAGTAATAATTGGTATTTTGTCTATGATTAAGTCCTAAAACATGTCATGGTTTCAGCTAGATCAAACTTATTGCCAAACTCTAGAGTTTCAGTTTCTCCCGAGTCTTTTAATTAAACTATTCTAGTAAAGGATGAACTAAAGTTATGATTCTTCTTCTTTGGGTTTTTTCGATGTAGTACCGAGCTCGAATAGTAGTAATAATTTGCTAAGATCGTTCATACACCGTTTACTGCCTTTAGAAAGAAAATATCTAAGTATTGTTAAGCGTTTCTAGAAGAGTGTCCAAGGTCTTACACCTAAACTGCTTCAGCTTTAAGAGTCAGTCACCCCAAGTATGAGTAGGTCACAGTGCGAACTGCAAAGTCCGCTAGAACAGTTTCAGCCCGCTAAATCCGACCAAGTCAGTCAGTTTGGTCAAGATCAGTTCCCTAGGATCACTTGATCAGGTATACTCAGAATACTCAGAACTAGTAATAAGGATAACTTGTTAAATAGGTTATTCTGCTAGAACTTTCCTCGGAAAACATAGGGTCTAAATCAGTTCGTCCTCAGTCCAAAGTCTTTTAGAGTCAGTTACCGAACTCAAGCATAAGTTCGGCCTTTATTCAGTAAGGCTTATGAATGGTTTGTATGTTATTTATTTTCCTAAGGTTGTGCGAAGGAAGAGTTCTAGATCAGTTCGGCAACTACTCGCCGAAGTATGAAATGCTGTAAAGAGGTGGGCTTTCAAACTAAAACCCTCGGCGACAAGTCGCCGAGGTGAACTTCTTTATTATACGAACTGTTAAGATTATTCTTTAAAGTTACCATGCCATTTAAAAGGTTTCTATGTATGATGCCTACCTGTCGGTTTCGTGCCATTTTCATGAGATACAATCGGGCCCGAGCATGTGCTGCTCGGGTTAGTGCACTTCAGGTTCACTTTACCGCGAGCTAAGTGATCGAGGTTCTAGGGAGGTCGGCAAACGTTCATAGATCAGGTTATTCAAAGGGCAGGCATGGAGGATTACTAAAGGTTTGGACTACTGTCAATTACTTAGAATTATTTTAAGGACATAAGTTTTTCCTAACCCCTATGATCCTTTTATTTATGGCTTGGTATAAATAATTTTGGGCATGTGTCCACTGAGTATTTTAAAGTACTCAGCCCTGTACAGGTTTTCCCTGTGTGCAGGTTGAGCAGGGTGGTGCGAGGTCAAGTGACGGAGTGGCTTTTGCTGAAGGCCGAAGATAAGATCTTGTGGGTGCATGTCTTCACACATGCATCCGAAGTCCTTTGTCCATTCAGTTCGGTCTTGTAGCCTTCTGTGTATTTTGGAACAAAATGTAATATAAAGAATTGTAACCGCTCCACTGCTTTAAACTATGATCATCTGAACAATTTTATTTTGGTTGTACAAACTCCAGCATTTCCGCTTTAAATTAAAGAAAGTTTCGTGTAGTTTATACAAGTGGATCAGTCCGGTATCGAAGTCATTAATTTAGTTCGGTTTCTTAAGTTTTATTTCACTTAGTCTTCGCACACACAACACGCCTTCCGCACTCACTTAAACTAATCGTAGCGCACTCTGGGCTCGGCTCTCCTTAGCGGGTTCGGGGTCGTTACACATATGATCCCATTTGCACTCGGGAATCTCTAGCGGCTGCAACTTCCTATAAGGGCGCTGGTGCATCTCTTTCACTTGCTGACAAACTAAGCACTTCCTCACGTAGGCGGCTATGTCCTTCTTCATTCCCTACCACCAAAACTTCTCTTTGAGGTCTTGGTACATCTTCGTATTGCCGGGGTGGGCGGTATACGGGGTATCGTAGGCTTCACTTAGAATCTCGCTTCTTAATTCCTCGCTCTGGGGTATGCACAATTTCCCGCTCATAGTGATAGCGTTATGCGCTTCCTCTCGAAATATTCCGGGCTCTCCCATCCTTAACCTTACTCGACGCTTCTCAAGGGCCTCGTCCTTCCTTCATGCTTCAATAACTCTGCTTCTCAAATTCGGCGCTACTGACATTGTAGCAATCACTCTATGGATTGTCTTAGGCGGGGGAAAAACTTCTAGCTTCATCTTCTCAAACTCCTTTACGTGCACGTCCTCTGAATGAAAACAAGCGAGCTGGGGCGAACTCTTTCAACTCAAAGCATCGACTACCACGTTGGCCTTCTCGGGGTGATATTTAATTCCAAAATCATAATCCTTCACCAACTCGAGCTATCTCCTCTGTCTCATATTAAGATCTCTCTGCTCGAAGAAATACTTGAGGCACTTGTGGTCGGTATAAATCTCACACCGAACTCCATACTAATAGTGCCTCCAAATCTTTAAAGCGTGCATTACTGCAGCAAGCTCCAAATCATAGGTCGGGTAATTCAGCTCGTGCGGCCTAAGTTGTCGAGATGCATAAGCTATGTCCATTACTTCTTGAATTAGCACACATCCGAGTCCACTCTTCGAAGCGTTGGTGTACAACACATACTCCTTATTCTGCTCGGGGAATGTGAGAATAGGCGCGGTCGTCAACTTCTCTTTCAAACTCTTAAAACTCTCTTCGCACTCCGGCAACCACTCAAACTTCGCTCCCTTGTGCAACAACTGAGTGAGGGGCTTTGCTATCCGAGAGAAACCTTCGATAAACCTTCGATAAACTTGAATCTCATTCGGGGTGGTTGGAACCTTCCAATTCTGAACCGCTTCTACCTTGGCGGGATCAACTTGAATGCCCTTAGACGATACGATATGACCGAGAAAAGTAACTTCAATCAATCAAAAGTCACACTTGCTAAACTTGGCGAATAACTTCTCCGCTCTTAATGTTCCTAAAACCGCTCTAAAGTGCTCCTCATGCTTCTCCGGACTCTTCGAATAAACGAGCACATAATCGATAAACATTGCGACAAACTTGTCTAAATAGGGGTGGAATACTCGATTCATGAAATCCATAAACACCGTTGGGGCATTGCTAAGACCGAATGGGACAACCACAAACTCGTAGTGGCCATAGCGAGTTCGGAAAGCGGTCTTAGGGATATCCTCAGCTCGTACTCTAAACTGGTACTAACAAGAGCACAAATCGATCTTCGAAAACACGCTTGCTCCTCAAAGCTGGTCGAACAAATCATCTATCCGAGATAATGGATACTTATTCTTCAAAGTGAGCTTGTTGAGTTCACGGTAGTCTATACACATGCGCATCGAGCCATCTTTTTTCTTGACAAACAAGACTGGAGCTCCCCACGGCGAAACGCTAGGTCGAATAAATCCCAAGTTCAACAACTCTTGCAACTGCACCTTGAGTTCCTGTTGAAATTGTTCAACTTATATTGCGGTTCTACACAAACAAGAACTAAAACAGTAACCAGACACAAAGTAAAGTAAAACAATGGACACGAGATTGGTTA
>JAOWBJ010151626.1:0-12192 GCA_028566335.1 Monarda citriodora | reverse complement strand
TCTTTTACATTCCAACAAAAACACAATTTATATTTAATTCTTCCCGGCGCAACGCGCGGGCACGACGCTAGTATATAAAAGTGTTACACTTTCATGATATGCGAATTGTCAAAATACCCCCGCATCCATAAAAAATAGAAAGTGATGCACTATACAGAATCTCGTTCGATTCTTGGTCATGCATAAATTTTTTTTCGTTTTTAATTCAATTTGTGGGTCTAATCTCACTCTCAGGCCCAATAGCTATTATTTAACTAAAATCTAACTATTATTTTTAATTTGCTTAATAAATTCATTCACATTCCAACACAAACACAATTTATATTTAATTTTTCGCAGCGCAGCGCACAGACAACATGCTAGTTTATTGTTATTGTTATAAATACAATGTAGACGATTGTACTTAAATTTTTACATATAATTTATTGTTATAGTTATAAATTTACAAAAATACAAATAAAAACTATCAAAATATGCTAAAATCGAACAAAACATCAAAATCTGAAAATACGGATTCATAATACTTCCTCGGGTTACATCCCCCGCTATGCAAATAAGCCTAATGCTTCATAAGTTACTGCTTCCCTCTTATCTATTTAGTCTCAATTTTTTATTTGGGATACTTTCATGTGGTCATTCATATGGGATAACTTTTTATTTTTCAAATCAACAGTTATTGGCCATGCACTATTTTCTTCACTTTTTTTTCCAATTTTTTTTTCCAATTTTTTTTTCTTTTTTTCTTTTTTTCTTTTTTTGTCTTTTTATTTTTTATTTTTAAGTTTTTTCGGGCTCCGTCTTCGGCTTCGATTTTATGGCTCCGCCTTCGTCCCGAATACTAATATAAAGATAATCATAGTGACAATAATTTGGATTCTTCGACTCGCTCCGAGGCTTTCAGCTCCCCTCGCTCGACTGCTGACCAAAAAAGAAGCGGCAACAAAAATTAGAAAATTAAAAATAAAATGGAAAAAAAATCCGAAAAAATATAAAAGAAGAAAATAAATTAAAGCACAACAAACTAATGTGGGCAGCGGTCCACATAGTGTGGACTACTATAGGGGAGTTTTTGTCTTTCCATTTTGGTCAATTTCATATATTAGTCTCATTTTTATAAATGGAAAGAAATTACTTTCACATCAGCACATCCCATCAGCTCTAATTACTCTCCCATCAGCACATTCATCAACTCTAATTACTCACTTTATCCCTTCCCACCAACTTTAATTACATACTTTATCTCATAAGTTACATTATACACACTACATTATTTTTACATAATTTAATATTTAATTTTTCTACTTAATATCTCTTAATCCTTTAATAGTCTCATTTTCCTAGCTTGTGTGCTAAAGGAAATAAGACTAATTAAACGAAATGGAAGTACTACAAGATGATACATATCTGAATACATAAATATGAGTTTGTTGATAAAAGTTCTATTGAGCGGAGGAGCCAGAAAATTTTGATAATGGGATTATTATTTTTTGTTCGAGATTTGATAAACAAAATTCTATATATTAATATGAATTGATATATTAAATTATGTATAACATACAAAAAATTATAATTTTACAAAAAAAAATAATAAAAAAATCTTGAAATGAACCCTTACCACTACTTGACTTCGCAGTATCTCTAATACAAAGAACAGGTTGCACTCAGGGTTGTAAACGAATCGAATCGAATCGAATATCAGTCTAATCGAATCGGATTTGTTAAATTATTCGCGAATCCGAATCGAATCCGAATACTATGTCGAATATGAAATCCGATTTGATAAGAGATAATCGAACATTTTTACGAATCCGAATCGAATATCAAGATTTGTTTAGCTTCTATATATTTATTTTTTTAGTATATTATAATTATAATTAAATAATAATTTTAGATGTTTGATTCAAAAATGACCCGTATTTGAAATTATTGGATTGGATAATGACAATTAATGGGTTGAGTTTGAAACATTATATTTTCAAAATTAGTTTTTAGACTTAATAAATTATATTTTTTTTTATAATGGGTTGTGAATGATTGTTATTTCTGTTCATTCATTTTAATTTAATAATTAAAAAAATAGTGGGCTTGAGCTGAACCGTTGAACTATGGAGTATGAACTATTGAAGTGATTAAGAAGTAACTATTTAAGTGCACTTAAGAAATTATATCACGAGTATTACTTTTAATAATATATATATTTAATTATTTAATATTATATATATATATATATATATATATAAACGAATACTTTCGAATCTCGAATCGAATATCAAAATTTTTGATTTGGATTTGAATAATAATCGAATCATCAATAAGATTTGATTTCGAATTCGAATCGTAAAATATCGAATCCGAATCACTAATCGAGTCAAAATTGTTTGATTTGTTTTCAACCCTAGCCGCATCCAGGATGCTTCGCTCGGCCTCTCCATGGCGTCGTCTAGCGTCCAGCCCCCTATTGGGGCAGTCTTAGGGTTTGCACGTAAAAAAATGAAATGTATGGTTGTTAATTATAAGGAGTGATAGTTAATTGTGACCACATTTTTTTTATTATTTTAGAAAATGAGATTAATAAGAGAGATGAACTGGAAAGTAAAATTCATTTAGTCGAATTGATCGCATGATGGAGATTTAATATTGACTTTATCGGACAAAAGTCAAGGTTCACTTATTTTTTATTAATATATAAATATAAATGATTCATTTATATATATATATAAATTATTCTTTTTCAAAAATCTTTGTTTATACATTTTTTTTAATCTGATATATTTATCGTTGTCATTTGTTTAATCCCATGATACAGAATTTGTTAAAGCGTTGGTGATAAATGAAGACCGTTAACAACTAGACAATACTAAATATCTAAATTTTGTTAGAGTTTCTTAGGAAGATCTTAATAATGTCTATGTTACTTAAAATGGTCTTTTTTTTGTCTATTTTCAAGCCAGTTGCATCCAATATTGGTCTTATTCAAAAAAAAATTGTGAATACTGAAGCACCTTCAGAAAAGGGAAGAAAAAACATGTGATGTGAGAATTTTTTTGGCAAAGACAGAGCTCCGAAGAAAGATTGAGAAGATTTTTTTTTTTTTGGCTAAACTGAAAACTCAGACCCTTTCTTAATCTATATTGGCTCCACTTTTATGTACATTGCATAGAACTTGTAACTGGCCACTGCTTGATAAGCTAAATAAGAAAAACATTACTCCTAAACTAACCAAGTGACTTGGAGAACACAACAATCATCTAAATGTTGATAGAAATGTGAAGATTTTTGGAAGTTAAGCCTAATTCTTGATTTCTTTCCCTCCACAATTCTGCATCAACCTTATACGAGAGCTCAAAGTAAAGTTGAAGGGCCAACTGATCTACAAACTTTTAAAATTTACTTTCTACTAAGAAATTCAACGGTGCCAACTGATTGTTTACGGTGCCAAAATATAGGCGTGTTTGGTTGACGGGTTAGAGGGGATATCTCGGGATATCCCGACTTATTCCGAGATATTTCGCGTTTGATTGCCGGGGACAAAAAGTTTGCCCCCCCGTGTTAACTCACCTGATAGGATACGGCCCAACGTCACTTGAGCCCAATGACGAGGCCCAATTAAATTCGGCCCACCAGTCAAGACTCAAGGAATCGGCCTAGATAAACACTTCGGCAATGAGATTCCGGTCCCTTCAGCTTCGGCACAGAGCTCCATTCCGGCAACTCACTAAGCGATCATAACACAAGCAACTACGGAATATCAGCCACTCCGGCAATTCACTCCGGAGATTCCATCCTCATGGACTTGGCATTTTTCCATGAGTATGCTGCAAGCTTATAGCAAGTTCGGCCCAGTGACGTGGGTGACGTGGCCACGCATGATCTGTACCACGTCGCATGCCAACCCTAACCACCTCCGGCGGTTATGCACTTTCTTGTTGGGCCTACCGGCCCAACCCAGTTTGTATAGGTATATATATAGCACCTCTCATATAGATTAGAAAGTTTACGGGCTATCCATTATTGTACCCTACGCAAAAACAATAAAAGCATACTATTCTATCCCGTGGACGTAGATTTACACTAGTAAATCGAACCACGTAAATCCTTGTGTGTTCTTTACTTTTTTCTACTATTTAATTACTCTAAAAAATCTGCACTCGATCACCACCTTTGGGGTTAATTTGTAACCCACGCCTCCCTTGAGTTATATTCTATCCCGGGGATGCTCCGGCCCGCTTGCTTTTCCTCCTTTGTGGATAATTTCTATCCCTATCCCCTTGGTTTAACTTCTATTCCAACTGAACAAGGTTTGGGCTGTCCCTACTTATCACTAGTTTTGTACCAAACGAACCCTAAATGTCTAATATTATCGTACATGTAAAAAAATCTGACTAAAGTTGTCATGGGAGAATCCTTAGGGCTAGATTTATGTATTTTGCCTAATATTTACAAGAAATGAGAAGATTTTCACATGTGATATCCAATTCTTGAATTTCTTCTCTCCACATTTCTGCTTCAGCCTTGAAAGAGAAGTCGAGTTGAAGCCGGAGGTCTACATTTCCCAAACTTTCTTGTTCCTCTAGTATCTTAACCGTTGACATGGCTGCTGATGATCTGTTGCTATTAAACACATATATTTTCTCAAGTGTGGATACCTCTCCAATACCAGAAGGAATCTCCTTCAGTTTGGATAAATCCCAGAGATTAAGTGTTTCCAAAACTGGAAAACTAGACCTTTCCGCATTCCAGATAAAATCATATCACACCAATAATAAATGCTGAGATGTTTCAAGGAAATGAGTTCCTCCTCAACACAATCCACCTCGGATTAGTGTTTGTAGACTCCAAGATGATGATATTAAAGGAGGGATGTGAAGTAAAGATGTGTTATAATTCTGAGACAAGAAGCGCAAGTTTACTAGCTCGATACTAGGGTCTTGGATCACCATATCATCAACCAACACTCTTAACAATCTAGGCTTCAATGGCGTTTTTGAATCAAGAGATCTTGACCTTGTTTGATCAACTATCCCATCTATGTCTCTCTCGACACGACAAAAGTTCTCCTCTTCTGCTATGGCTATGCACATCTCTCTTACAATATCATGAATCCAACAAGTTTTGAATTTCTTGTTTAGGCTCAAATCACTATATAAAAGGAGATTCCTATCACCAAGTTCCTTTAAGTAACTTTCTACAACTTTGTCCAAACTTTGGGTTTCCCTCACCCGAATATTTGAGAATCAAGCTCTTATCATGAGCGATTTCCTCCCAATATTCTCGCGTCCTTGGTGATTTTCCAAAAAACCCCCCAACCACAACGATCGAGAGTGGAAGCCCTTTACATTTCTTTACAATTTTCCTTCCTACTTGTTCTAATTCAAGAGGGCAACCTTCTTTAGCAAATGTCTTGCTACAGAAAAGAGCCCAACTATTTGTATCATCAAGAAAATCCACAGCAAGTGATGAGGAGGCAAACTAATCAACAAGTTAGTTCTTGTTGCCTAGTTGTTACAACGATTCGGCTTCCATTGTTATTATCAGGGAAGAAAAACTTTACCTTTTCCCAATCCTTAACACTCCACACATCATCCAAAATCCACTAAATATCTCCCACCTGACAATCTTTCGTATAGTTCTTCACCTAATTCATCATCACTTCTATCATTTTCTTTACACTTGGATCCTCCTCCTAGGCAAGAAAGTGTTTGTGATAGAATATCAGTTGCATCATAATCTTGAGAGAAGCACGATCATCAAAATGGTGCAGCACAACTGAATTTTCATAAACATTTCTGGCAAGTGTGGTCTTACTGATTCCTCCCGTTCCGACGATTGGGAGTATTTGCCATACGGAATTGGATGAAGTGAGCAAATCCAAGAGCTGCGCCACGTAGCCTTCAAATCCAACCATGGTAGCTTTCATTGTTGCAGGAGGATGAGGAGGAGGTGTGGGATTTATGAATATTCCAGTTTCCTCTTTCACCTTGATAGAATTCATGTCTTGTATTATTCTCTGCAGATTCAGCAACAAAGTTAGGCTTTTTTCTAGCGGATCCACTGTGAATTAGGACAGGTGCTTCGATTTCGAGGATATCGTCACCCTCATGCGCTGCGACTGCAATTTGTGGGTTTGAGAAATAAAGTATTGGTAAGAGATAGAAAATTGTTGTATTGTGTATTCAATTTGTGAGAGTGTACCGATACATATAGGAAGGAAAAATTCTAAGTATATAAATACAATAAAATCCCTTATTTCATGCCTAATTTGATTCCTTTGATTTCTTGCACATTGGATGCCGGATTTCCCTCCGTTGCTGCTTTTGATTTCCAACAATCCCCCTCAAGTTGAGTAGTGGGATTCCCAATATTCAACTTGCCAAGTACATTGCAAACCACCTTCGCATTCACAGCTTTAGTTAGAATATCGACTAGCTGGTCCTTAGAGCGAACATAGGGTATCTCAACCACTCCTGACTCAAATCTTCTCTTTGATGAAACGTCGGTCTACCTCCACGTGTTTCGTCCGATCATGTTGAACCGGATTCTCTGATATTCTGATTGCAGCTTTGTTGTCACGTTAGATTTGTGATGTTTTCCCTTCTAGATAGTCGAGCTCTCGCAACAATTTCCTTAGCCAGAGTACGTCAGTTAGTCCACTCTTAATTCCTCTGAACTCAGCCTCAGCACTAGAGAGAGACACTACCTTCTGCTTTTTACTCCTCCAGGTGACCAGATTACCGCCTACAAACGTGGCATATCTAGTGGTTGACCTCTTATCTATTGGATCTCCTGCCCAGTCAGCATCTGTGTAGCCTTGTATCCTCGTATGTCATGTTTGCCGAAGAATAGGCCAAAGTCAAAGGTCTTCTTAGATATCTGACTATTCGGAGTGCCGCGTCCATATGCTCTGATTTCGGTTGATGCATAAACCGACTAACTACACCAACTGCGTAGGCTATATCTGGTCTGGTGTGAGAGAGGTAAATAAGCCTTCCCACAAGGCGTTGGTATTGTCCTTGATCAATTGCAACTGCACCTTCCACAATTTGGAGCTTGTGATTGACCATGATCGGAGTATCTGCAGGTTTGCAATCCAACATTCCGTTCTCTGCGAGAAGGTCCAAAGTGTACTTCTTCTGATAGATGAAGATCCATTGGCCTGATCGAAGCACCTCAATACCTAAAAAGTACTTCAGGTTTCCCAGATTCTTCATGTCGAACTCCTTGAACAAATTCTCCTTTAGCCCCTTGATCTCTTTCACATCATTACCCGTAATGATCATGTTATCGACATAGATGATCAAACAAGTAATGAGACTGGCTCGTTTCTTCAAAAAGAGGGTGTGATCAGCATTGCTTTGCTGATACCCGTATTTCTTCATGGCGATGGTGAACATCCCGAACCACGCCGTTGGTGATTGTCTCAGGCCATATAGTGTCTTCTTTAATTTGCATATTTCATTCCTTTTGAACCTTGACTCATAGCCTGTGGGAGGTTCCATGTAGATGGCCTTCGTCAGCTCTCCATGGAAGAAGGCATTGGTGACGTTGAACTGATGAAGGGGCCAATCAAGATTCGCCGGAAGTGAAAGTATCACTCTGATTGTATTCATTTTGGCTACCGGACTGAAGGTCTCCGAGTAGTCGATCCCATACACTTGGGTGTATCGCTTCGCAACCAGTCGCGCTTTGTACATGTTAATCGACCCGTCCGGTTTTCTCTTGATGGTGAATACCCATCTACATCCCACTGGTTTCTAACTCACAAATGTGCCACATATTATTACGATAAGTGCATCCATCTCCTTCGCCATTGCATCTGTCCACTGTTTAGACTTGAGCGCCTCTTCAGCAGTCCTTGGAAGATCTTCTTCGTCATACAGAGCAGCTTGGAAAGCCCTCGCCATCTTCGAGAGATTCCCTTCAACAAAGTTTGAGACTGAGTACCTAGAGTTCCGAGATATTTTCTCCATGGAGTATCTTTTAGGCGGAACTCCTCGGTTAACGCGGGCCGGTAGACTATATCTTTCCGGAACTCTGGGCTTATGAGCCTCAATTTCCTCCGCAGGTGTTTCCACATCCTCTGAAATAGCATGATCAGAAGTTCCAATAATGGACAAGGGAGTCTCAGGCACATATTCACATACCTCGGATATCGGGTCGGAAGGAGAAGTACTGGAAGTTTCGCCGAGTTCCAAAGGTTGAGGCAGTGTGGTAGAAATAAGCTCGGCGGCATAGTCAGTTGTTGATAGTGTTGGGCCACTTTGTCAAGACTACTTGATTTTAGCTCTAGCGGGGTTAGCCAGCTTAGAGAGTCCACAGTAGTTGTATTCTCCCCCTGACTCCTAAGGTGGGTATGGTAAAAGAATTTCGTCTCAAGGAAGTCGCAGTTCATTGTGGTAAACAAGCGACGAGATTTAGGGTCGTAACACCGATACCCCTTCTGGTTCACCCCATACCCAATGAAGAAACATGTAATGGCATAAGGGTCAAGTTTGGTTCTTTCTTGCTTGGGAATGTGGACGAAGATTGAACACCCGAAGACACGAGGTTTTAGAGTAAGGGGTAGGGGTCTTTCGGCAACTTTGGACAAGCACTGTATTGGGGTTTTGAGGTCAAAGAGCTTTGTACGTAGTCTATTAATGAGGTATACGGTAGTGGCGACGGCTCGGGCCAAAAAAAGGTTGGGGCTTCTGAATCTATGAGGAGAGCTCGAGTGACCTCTAGGAGAATTCGATTTTTCCTTTCAGCCACTCCATTTTGTTCGGGTGTGTGTGGACAAGTAATTTGGTGGACTAAGCCCTTGTCGTGGAAAAAATGTGACATGGCAGAGTTTACAAATTCACCCCCGTTGTCCGACCTTAGAATCTTGATATTAGTTTTGAATTGGTGTTGAACAAAGGTGTAAAAGTGTAAGAATTTCGAAAAAACGTAAAATATAAACCCATGTCATTCTATTATGGACCCAGTAGTCAACATTAGGCTTTTTTAGCAATTTCGTCCACAAAGTACAGCCCTTGACGCTCAGTGCCACGTCCAATAATCTCCCCCGTCCTGATATCCTGCAATAGACAGAAGTTAGGGTGCATTAGGACAGTGCAATTTAACTCCTTTGTAATGTGACTGATTGGTAAGAGACGGGACACAAAGACAGTTGGAAAATTTCAGGTTAGGGGATATTCTAATCGTTCCGGCACCAACAACTGGGGCAATTTCTCCATTTGTTGTCTGAACATGTGTTTTCTGAGGTTGGGAATGAGTATATATATCGGATATATCAAAAGTCATGGTATCTGTAGCACCACAATCGAAGATCCATGCCGAATTTTTTGTTGGGTCAGTAGTGCACATAACTTGGGCATAAGATATTAATTCGGAATCAAGAGATGGGGAATTACGTGGGCTGGGTCAAAAACCCAGCCATATACGTTCATGATTTAAATCGGTGGAGCCCAACAGACCGAAGTCCACTACTCCACTACCTTGGCCCACCTCCATTTTCCTCTCCATTAATTGTAACCCAAGCCCATTTGTCAAGGGAATAATAGTGGTGGCCCATTCCCTTTAAGAGAGTCGTTTCCTTCAGGTGTTCCAGAAGCCCTAGCCGCTGCTCCTTCATTTCCGCCACCTGTTCTGCCATTACCGCCTCCGTCAGAGCCGCCTCTGGTGCCGGTGATCTGCGTATTGCCCACCACGATGGCGTCTCTCCCGGTTTGCCCTCGATTTGCCTTGTGGTTGTCCTTCCACCACTCGGGGTATCCCACCAGTTTGAAGCACTGCTCTTTCGTGTGCTTTGTCATCCCGCAATGTGAGCACTTGAGCTTGCTTTATCCACTTTATCCCGGAATGAGGAGCCTCCACTCTTTGGAGGTGCTGACCGGTTAGGGCTCTGTTTAAGCCCTCTTGCGGCTAGGCCGATGGCATCTCCTTCTTGGCCGTATGCTACTAGCCCACTTCCGATTTCTGTGCCTGAATCTGGGTTTGGTTTGGTGGCCCAAATGCCTCGTCGGGCGGCACCTCGCCTGACCATTCCATATACAGCTTCTGCACTTGGGAGAGGCTCGATCTTGAGCACACCCCTCCTTTTAGGTTCGTACTTCTCTTGTAGTCCCGCTAGGAACTGAAATAGCCAATTCTCTACCTGTAGCCTTCGGTATGTCTATGCATCCTTCTCACATTCCATTCGATTTGGCTGGTTTTCATCGATTTCTGTCTATATTCGTTGCAAACTGCTATAGTACTGCTCAATGCTCATTTGTCCTTGTTTGATATTGTTTGCCCTCACAGTCAATTCGAAGATCTGTGCTGAGTCTCTCCCGATGCTATACGTTGTGGCAAGGCTCTTCCATAAGCTACGTGTGGTCTTGAATTGCACATAATTTGTGGCAAAAGCCGGCTCCATGTTTCGAATGATCCACGAGATGACGGTGAGGTCCGTCTGGTACCATCTGTGGTATGTTGCATCTATGGTTTCAGTGGGAGGAGGATGGCCCGTGATGTGGTTGAGGCAACCCCTCCCTCCGATCTCTATGTGCATCATCCTCGACCACAATGAATAATTATATTCGCTGAACTTGATGCTAATGTTGACTGTTTGGCTGGAATTGGCTTCTGGTTGTTTAGAATCATACTTTGGCTGACTGTATTGTTGTAGTAAAATTGCTCGGTATTGATGATGCTGCTGTCCTCCTCTTTTGTCATTGTTGGTTAAGGAGATTATGGGTAAATGATGATGCAGAACAGTTCGGATCCAAAAGAGGATCGTTCACTGCTCTGATACCATGTGGGTTTGAGAAATAAAGCATTGGCAAGTGATAGAGGATATTGTAGAATAGAGGAGAAGAAAATTGTTTTGTGTTCTCAATTTGTGAGAGTGTACCGGTACATATAGGAAGGAAAAATTCTGAGTATAGAAATACAATAAAATCCCTTATTTCATGCCTAGCTTGATTCCTTTGATTTCTTGCAGATTGGGTGTCGAATTTCCCTCCATTGTTGCTTTTAATTTCCAACACAATCCGCCTCAGTAAAGCTTCTGCTTCTCTACTTTGTACATATGGATAATTCTCCAAAAACTCTAGAAAAAAGTCAACGTTTGAGCGAAGAAATTGATTCTGGTTGATGGGATATGAAAGTGTATAAATAGCACCTCTCATAGTTTAGAATGGTTACTAGCTATCAATTATTGTACTCACTCGATAAAGCAATAAAACCATAATATTCTCTCCCGTGGACGTAGATTTACGATAGTAAATCGAACCACGTAAATTCTCTTGTGTCCTTTACCGTTTTTCGCCATTTATTACTTCCTAAAAATCTGCACTCGATCAGTATGCTTATTTTAATTGTAGAACTTAATTCAATCGTCTTGTTTACCAAGTAATAATGTCACTCTATATTGTTTTTCTTTTAATCATAATTTTAAATCGGATTTCCCTGATTATGTTGAAGGTTGTGGCATACGAACCAATGATTAATACTCTAGGGGTTGTATTGTGGTCATTAGTTAATTTACTATATGATTATGTTGTTTTATGTTTTCATTTATAATGGGGGTTGTACGTTACAGATAATAATTAACTCAAATTAAGGGCTAAAGGGTAAATAAGTGAAATCCGTATATTTAATATTTAATTTTAAAAGAGGAGGCTGTGTGAGTAAAATGGGTGTTATGGATAGAATTACCAATAACAAATCTAATTTCATGGATTAAACTTCCCATAATCATATTTACTTCAACCAAACTTTTATAGTAAGAAATTTAAAATTATTAGTTGAAAAATAAGTCAAAAACCAAAAACTCGTTGAAGTGATTTTTTTTGTCAATATAAAGGGTGAGATTCAGTTTTCCGGTTCCCGGGAGAATCGGTACCGAACCGGGAACCGGTTACCCGATTACCGGATAATTTGGTTCCGGTTCCGGTAACCGGTACCTCAGTTTTGTATAATTCTGGTACCCGGGTACTGGTTATTTTATTAATTATATTATTTTAAGTAATTAATTATATTGCTTATTCAGTTATTTGCTCTCTTTTGTTGGCACGTAACCTAATTTCAGAACATATCCATTCCAGAAGCTCAAACTACTGCTGAAGAACGGCTGTTGCGTGCGCCCTCGCCATCCCATTCGTCCTTCTCCCCCGTACGCACCGTCGCTGGTCGCCGCCCACACCGTCGCTGGTCGCCGCCCTCCATCCT
>JAOWBJ010151625.1:0-17683 GCA_028566335.1 Monarda citriodora | reverse complement strand
AACTTTCTTCGAATCGCCACTTGTAAATAAGCTTGAAGCTTCTTGGCTCTTGATCTTGTGATTGGTCCCTTCAACTGCAACTCCGGGTTCAAGTCCTCATTGTTCATCCTCGTCTCATCAGAAATGGAGGGGCAGCAATTGGATTCTAAGATTCTGGGTGGCGGCGCCGTCGGTGAAGGATTTGTAGTGGGTGGCGTTGAATGGCGTGGTAACGATTGAGATGGAGCCACGCCATTTTGTTACATGTAGATTTCACAATTGACTAACATTCTGTAGTGTTATGGTGTTGCTAATAAAATTTGTGAATTTTGTAGTGTCTTTCGTATCATTTGTTGTAGATTACTCGTTGTGGTTTTTTTCATCATATATATGCTATTGAATATTATTTGGTGAACAAGTTTCTTATTTTTGGCTTCGCAGATCTGGGGCTAACAATCACTTTTCGCTACATTTTACGAAAGCTTCAAGTAACCTCCGCTCTCCATGATTCTTATTGGAAATGAGTTCTTTCGATGTATTAATGTTTGTTGTTTATTATTCGTGAGATTTGAAGTAATTAGACACTTATTGCTGATTTGTTATGTTGATTGCATTGTAAGAGAATATACGTACACCATTCTGCAGATGATCTAGCATCTGCTTACTGATCAAAGAATTGTGTTGATTAATTTGTTGTTATGTTGATTACTTGGATCTTATATTGTGTTTTGTTGATTTTATTATTTTTGAGAAGGCCAAGATTTTGGCAAATCTAATTTAGAATTATGCTAAAAATAGAATATGTGTGAAGATGATCTCAATTTTTAGGTAGCCTAAAACTATAGTATTGAAGAAGTAGCAAAATATATTTATGGAGCAGTAGAACACTGCGTCAAACAAAAGCATGCACGACTGTTGCTCGACCAGAAGGAAATCAAGATTTTGGCAAGCATCATCATCACTATTGTTTTATGGTTCCGTCATTGAGGTGTTCTGCTTTAGGATATATATTAAATATTACAGACAATGGAGATTAATAACCTTTACTCACATTTAAATAAAAAAATTTTTCTTTGAAATTGTGGACTTTGCTGTAGGAGAAGAAGATTTCTGGTTCAACTCCTATCAGTTCAAAATATCGAGCCAACTGTCCACCAAGTTTGAAAAATGGGGTGAGTTATTGTGGCTTCTCTTATCTTATTATTGTTATTTGATGGTGATTCTTATTAGCCGTTACTAAGTTCCCATACTGATTATTGATGCAGTTGGAAATAAAAAAAGTGGAAATGCTAAAAAAACTAGAGACTATTCATTTCTCTTATCTGAAGATGCTGAGGTTCCAGCCTCCTCAAAAGGTCCGCCTTCAAGAAATATATCCACCCTAAAGTCTGGTGTGAGACTACTCCTCTGTTATTTTCTGGTTCGTTCAACCAAATGCCTATTGCAATTATATTTTTATTAAGGGAACTTTGTAACGACCCGGACCCTAATTATGGAAAACTAACCCGAGGGGTCGCCACGTGTCGCGGGAAAACTGACGAAGCGAATACTTTCTAGATCGAGCGAAGAAGATGTATAGAGCGAGTAGGGTTATCCGCTTGCCATTTTATCTTGAAATTCGTTAAAAGGCTGTTTCTTTGAAAGGGGATTGCTTTGAAAGACTTTGGGTATTTCTGGAAAAGGCCACTCGTAGGTTCTCACCCAGCCGAGCGGTTTAGCAAGTCGCTTGTGGATAAATAAAGAGAGTTCTTTAAAAGAGTTTCATCTTTGTTTATTGATCAAAAACATCATTATTGCACCTTACAAGAGTAATTAGATAAGTAAAATAGAAATGGTCAAGTCGATTAACAGGACGAAAGCGGATTCAATAATTTGAGCGATCTCATTACTCATAAAATTTTCAAGCGAATACATAAGTCGAAAACGGTGGCTGGCTCTACAGTGAGCACTTGCTGATTACAAGAGCTCAGCAAAATGGGAGCGACCCAGCAAAGGGAGTGGCCCAGCAGTTGTTCTGCTTTACAAAAATGCCCGTCTAAGAGCTATGCACATACAACAACAAAAGGGGATACGGCCACAAATATGAAGGTGAAAAAGGCACTAAAGCCAGATCCTTATGTGCGAAACGGACATATACAAGTATGATGATTGTACCACCAAGTGCCTTTTCAGGAAACCGCTCCAGCAAAACCCACTCGCCACCGCTTCCATCTCGACTATGACCTACTCAACCTGCACACAGGAAAAATGCATACAAGGCTGAGTACTTTGAAGCACTCAGTGGACACTTTAACCGAAATCTCTTCACAAGTAAAAAGATGATAAAGAACAACACAATAAAACAGAAGAGCCTTGGCTCGTGAAGCCTTCTTTACTTTAATTTTCTCATTTGCCATATCTGCCATTAATAACCCGATCTAGAGAGGTTGTCCGACCTCAACATAGAACCTTGATCACTTGCCTGAGCAAAGCGAACCTAGTGCTCTACCTGAGCAACACTTACTCAGGCCGACCGTAACATGAAACCTTGGCACACAGCAGACAGATAGGCATTATAGATAACATAACATCTTTATAACAACATCAGCTTAGAGAGAGCGACTTAAGAATCCGCTCTAATTAACTCGCTTTAAAAGAATATCCGCTTGGCGACTAGTCGCTCGAGGGCTTTAACCCGCTTTAGGGTACTTAGTTTAGAAAGCCCACCTTTAGTTTCTCAGGTGGTCGTCGCTTCACGGTCTCATTTACCGCACTTCCTTTACGTTCCCTTAAGAAAACAGAAGCGAAAATGCGCATAAGAATTATATTCTCGATTCAGATACTAGTTCGCTCGGCTAACTTATCGCTTCGACCAAAAAGAGGCTGGGGCGAATTTGGCTATCTTTCTTATTCGAGAAAGAGACTTCTAACAAAATATCCTTACTCATTCTTCTTAGAACGAGAAAAGCCTTTAGCAGAGAATAGATTTTCCTAATCTCTTAAAGGTAATATCCGGGGCTAAACTGGGATGAAAACATTTTCGTTTGGGTCTTTTGGTGTTCAGTGAAACAATAATCAATCTTAGATTTTTCTTAGGTGGAAAAAACTCATTTGGGTAGAGAAATCCATTAAACATGGTTCAGTTTCTTCCTAACATTTGTCACAGCAACTTGAAAACATAAAAGCTTAAGAGATAACTTTCAAAGTAAATATAGCCAGAATATAAATAGAAATTTAGCAAAAGCATAGGTAATCATCATTTGTTTTGAAAGGATTTTCTTGCTACACCTTTGAGTGAAATACTTAGATAGATAGGGAAAAATGGTTGGGGTTTTACCTTGAAACTTTAACTTCCAAAGGACTAAATCTCAGTTGGTTCTTCTTACTCTCGGCCTCTCTCTCTTTTAAGTTTCGAGTAAAATTTGTGAAGTTGCAGTTAAGTGAGTAAGTCCCAAAGATGGGGGTATTTATAGGGGTGTGATACTCCTTTTCTGATTTTCGAGTAAAACTAAAATGAAAAGGAAAATAAAAGTTTTTGAATTAAAGTAAGGTCTGGTGCATTTAAGTCGGTATTACTTTTGCAAAAAAGGACACCTAGCACTGGTCAAATAGGGTTGTGGTGTGTTCTCAGAAATAGGGGTTGACTGACACATAATAAATGCGCCTGGCACACCTCCCGAGTTGGCTCTATCGACATCGTTTCCCGCTCCTCGAGCGGACTCGCTCGTTATGAAATCACTTTAAACTCTTCCTACCTTACTCACTTGAAAATCGTCTTGCTTACTAAAGATTCTTAGGCAGAGCGGATAATCGTGAATCTGCTCGCCCACGTTGTCCGGTTGAAACATCTTTAGCAAACTTCTCAAATCGCTTCCGCTTGCTCGAGCGGACTTACACATCGCTCCTGAAACTAAAGCAAACTCCGAGCTGCTCTGAACTGCTTGGAGCGGACTCGCTACATTTTTAACTTTCACTCTAAAGAATGAACTCAAGCGGCTCAAAGATCGCTTTCAAACATTTAATTAGACTTGGAATACCTATTTCCGCTAAGCTCTTAATGCAAACAGTTATTACTCTCTTTTGTATTTTAGGCACACAAGGTGCTTTGCTTAACGATATCATGCAAATAACTCAAAATCATCTTCTTAGAAACAATCATAGTTGAAACCTTGGAGCAAAAAATGCTTATTTTATTATTTCTGAAATTCGGGCCGTTACATCAGGTTGAGCAGGTCATGGTCGAGATGGAAGCGGTGGCGAGTGGGTTTTGCTGTAGCGGTTTCGTGAAAAGGCACTTGGTGGTACAAGTCATCATACTTGTATCTGTTCATTTCGCAAATAAGGATCTCGCTTTAGTGCCTTTTCACCTTCATATTTGTGGCCAGATCCCCTTTTGTGGTTGTATCTGCATAGCTCTTAGACGGGCATTTTTGTAAAGCAGAATAATTGTTGGGCCACAACATTGGCTGGGTCGCTCACTTTTTACTGAGCTCTTGTAATCAGCAAGTGCTCACAGCCACTGTTTTCTACTTATGTATTCACTTGAAAATTTTATGAGTAATGAGATCGCTCAAGTTTTTAAATCCGCTTTTGTCCTGTCATGCGACTTAGACTATTTCTGTTTAACTTATCCAATTACTCTTGTAAGGTGCAATACTAATGTTTTTTTTTATCAATAAACAAAGATGGAACTCTTTTAATGAACTCTCTTTGTTTACCCACAAGCGACTGGCCAAACCGCTCGGCTAGGTGAGAACCTACTAGCGGATCCCAAAGTGTTTCGAAGCAATCCCCTTTCAAAGAAACAACCCTTTAACGAATTTCAAGATAAAATGCCAAGCAGATAACCCTACTCGCTCTATACATCTACTCCGCTCGATCCAGAAAGTATTCGCTTCGTCAGTTTTCACGCGACACGTGGCGACCCCTGGGCTAGTTTTCCATAATTCGGGTCCGGGTCGTTATAGCAGTGGTATCAAAGCTTTCTGTTTGTTCTGAAACCCAAGTGTTCTTTTCTTTGTTAAGTTGTGTTGGTTACAGTAAAGTTCCTCCGCAAAACCTGCTCAACGTAAATAGGTACGCTTAGAAAGGTAGTATACGCTTAGCTATCTTGCTTGACACTGTGTTAGGGAAATTGCTTGCCTACATAGATTTCATGCTTATGTGACTTACGTGGCCTATGTGAAATTAATTCCATATGTGCTTAGGAGAACTTTCTTGTCTACGTGAAAATCACTTGACTACATGCTCTATGTGAATGGTGTGTATTGCATCATGGTTTCCAAATCCGTCCCGAACAAAGTGATGAATGAGACGCCTGAACATAGATAGAAAGCTTGGACACTTACCTATAATCGCTTGAGAATGAAGCGTTGCTTACGAACATAGTTGGACTAATTAGAAAGATGGCTTTTAGAATCACTCAGATAGTAAAGCAAATTATTTCGCTGCAAGCGGACTGAACGGACCACAAGAGCCTTAAGTATTTCTTCAAGCAAAGAGACCTCAATATGAGGCAGAGAAGGTGGCTAGAGTTGGTTAAGGATTACGATTGCAGAATTAACTATTACCCCGGGAAGGCTAACGTCGTGGCAGACACTTTGAGCCGAAAGGTCCCATCCCAACTCGCTAGTATACTTACCGAAGCAGAAACGCTTGCGAGAGAGCTCGAGAAGATGAAGTTAGAGGTTTTACCCCCCACCCACGACAAGAGAAGAAGTAATCGTTGTGTTAGCAATAACACCCGACTTGAGAGAGAGAATAGTTTAGGCTCAAAGGAAGGACGAGGCCCTTGAAAAGAAGCGGGCAGAGATGAGGATGGGAAAGCCCAGAGCGTTCCGGGAGGAAGCGGATAATGCTCTCACGATGAGTGAACGACTATGTATACCCTCGAGCGAAGAGCATAAGATTGAAATTCTGAGTGAAGCCCATGATACTCCATATACCGCTCACCCTGGCAACACCAAGATGTACCAAGATTTAAAAGGAAAGTTTTGGTGGGAAGGAATGAAGCGAGATGTAACAGCTTACGTAAGGAAGTGCCTTGTTTGTCAACAAGTGAAGGCAATGCACCAGCGCCCCTACGGAAAGTTAAAACCCCTAGAGATTCCTGAGTGGAAGTGGGACCACATTGCCATGGATTTTGTAGTCGGGCTACCTAAGTTGGGAAGAGAAAACGATTCCATTTGGGTAATAGTAGATCGCTTAACGAAGACCACTCACTTCCTTCATATAGCGGTGACTTTTACCTCAGAAAAGCTCGCTCAGTTGTATGTGTGAGATATTGTCCGCTTGCATGGAGTGCCAAGATCGATTACCTCAGATAGGGATTCAAAGTTAACTTCGCGGTTCTGGCGAAACTTACAGAGTGAGTTAGGAATCAAACTGAATTTTAGCTCCGCTTACCATCCCCAATTGGATGGACAGTCTGAGCGGACTATCCAAACGCTGGAAGATATGTTGAGATCCGTGGTGTTTGACCAGAGTGGTCACTGGGAGCCCGCTTTACCCTTAGTAGAATTCACTTACAACAATAGCCATCAAGCGACTATTGGTATGGCTCCATTTGAGGCCCTTATGGGAAGAAGTGTAGGGCGCCGCTCTACTGGGATGGAGTGGGAGAAAGAAATGTGCTTGGCCCCGAAGCGATAAGCGAGATGATAGATACCATAAAGCAAATAAGGGTTCGAATGAAAGAAGCTCAGGATAGACAAAAGATTTATGCTGATCGCAAGTGGAGCGAGGTCGAATTCGCTGTAAGTGATAAAATTTTCTTGAAAGTGTCTCCACTTAAAGGAATGATACGTTTTGGCATGAGAGGGGAGTTAAAACCCCACTTCATTGGGCCCTATGAAATATTAGAGAGAATAGGCCCTGTTTCCTATATGTTGGCCTTGCCGCCAAACCTAAGTAGCATACATAATGTGTTCCATGTATCTCAACTCCGTAAGTACATTTACGACCCAAGGCACGTGATCTGACAAGAGGAGATTGAGCTCGCTCCCGACCTGAGCTACCAGAGTCAACTTGAGGCGATCTTGGATCGCAATGTACAACAGCTTAGGAATAAGTCTATTCCTTCGGTGAAAGTTTTGTGGAAGCACCAAGGCCAAGAGGAGGCCACTTGGGAGCTTGAAGAAAATATGTTAGAAAAGTACCCCGAGTTGTTTGAGTAGGTAAGCAAAATTTCAAGACGAAATTCCTTTTAAGGTTGGTAGGATGTAATGGCCTGAATTTTAGAAATAATAAAATAAGCATTTTTTGCTCCAAGGTTTCAACTATGATTGTTTCTAAGAATAGGATTTCAAGTTATTTGCATGATATCGTTAAGCGAAGCACCTTGAGTGCCTAAAATAGAAAAGAGAGTAATAAGTGTTTGCATTAAGAGCTTAGCAGAAATAGCTAAGACAAGCATAATTAAATGTTTGAAAGCGATCTTTGAGCCGCTTGAGTTCATTCTTTAGAGTGAAAGTTGAAAAAGTAGCGAGTCCACTCCAAGCAGTTCTGAGTGGCTTGGAGTTCACTTCAGTTTTAGGAGCGATGTGTAAGTCCGCTCGAGCAAGCGGAATCAAGTTGAGAAGTTTGCTCGAGATGTTTCAAGCGGACAACGTGGGCGAGCAAATTCACGATTATCCGTTCCGCCTAAGAATCTTTAGTAAGCAAGACGGTTTTCAAGTGAGTAAGGTAGGAAGAGTTTAAAGTGAATTCATAACAAGCGAGTCCGCTCGAGAAGCGGGAAGCGATGTCGGTAGAGCCGACTCGGGAGGTGCGCCAGGCGTATTTATTATGTGTCAGTCAACCCCTTTTTCTGAGAACACGCCAAAACCCTATTTGACCAGTGCTAGGTGTCCTTTTTCTGCAAAAGTCATACCGACTTAAATGCACCAGACCTTACTTTAATTCAAAAACTTTTATTTTCCTTTTCATTTTATTTTTACTTGAAAATCAGAAAAGGAGTATCAGACCCCTATAAATACCCCCACCTTTGGGACTTACTCACTTAACTGCAACTTCACAAATTTTATTCAAAACCTAAAAGAGAGAGAGAGACCGAGAGTAAGAAGAACCAACTGAGATTTACTCCCACGGAAGTTGAAGTTTCAAGGTAAAATCTCAACCATTTTTCCCTAACTGTCTAAGTATTTCACTCAAAGGTGTAGCAAGAAAATCATTTCAAAACAAATGATGATTACCTATGCTTTTGCTATATTTCCATTTATATTCTGGCTACATTTACTTTGAAAGTTATCTCTTAAGCTTTTAAGTTTTCAAGTTGCTGTGACAAATGTTAGGAAGAAACTGAACCATGTTTTATGGATTTCTATACCCAAATGAGTTTTTTCCACCTAAGAAAAATCTATGATTGATTATTGTTTCACTGAACACCAAAAGACCCAAACGAAAATGTTTTCATCCCGGTTTAGCCCCGGATATTACCTTTAAGAGATTAGGAAAATCTATTCTCTGCTAAAGGCTTTTCACGTACTAAGAAGAACGAGTAAGAATATTCTGTTAGAAGTCTCTTTCTCGAATAAGAAAGATAGCCAAATTCGCCCCAGCCTCTTTTTGGTCGAAGCGATAAGTTGGCCGAGCGAACTAGTATCTGAGTCGAGAGTATAATTCTTATGAGGATTTTCGCTTCTATTTTCTTAAGGGAACGTAAAGGACGAGCGGTAAACGAGACTATGAAGCGACGACCACCTGAGCAAGTAAAGGTGGGATTTCTAAACTATATACCCTAAAGCGGGTTAAAACCCTCGAGCGACTAGTCGCCGAGCGGATATTCTTTTAAAGCGATTTACCTAGAGCGGATTCTTAAGTCTCTCTCTCTAAGCTGATGTTGTTATAAAGATGTTACGTTATCTATAATGCCTATCTGTCGGCTGTGTGCCAAGGTTTCATGTTACGATCGGCCTGAGCAAGTGTTGCTCAGGTAGAGCACTAGGTTCGATTTGCTCAGGCAAGCGATCAAGGTTCTAGGTTGAGGTCAGCCAACTTCCCTAGATCGGGTTATTAAGTGCAGATATGGAAAATGAGAAAAGTAAAATAAAGAAGGTTTCACGAGCCAAGGTTCTTCTGTTTTACTGTGTTGTTCTTTATCATCTTTTTACTTATGAAGAGATTTCGGTTAAAGTGTCCACCGAGTGCTTCAAAAGTACTCAGTCCTGTACGCGTTTTCCCTGTGTGCCGGTTGAGTAGGTCATGGTCGAGATGGAAGCGGTGGCGAGTGGGTTTTGCTGGAGCGGTTTCGTGAAAAGGCACTTGGTGGTACAAGTCCTCATACTTGTATCGGTCCATTTCACACATAAGGATCTGGCTTTAGTGCCATTTTCACCTTCATATCTGTGGCCAAATCCCCTTTTGTTGTTGTATCTGCATAGCTCTTAGACAGGCAATTTTGTAAAGCAGATCAACTGCTGGGCCACTCCCTTTGCTGGGTCGCTCCCTTTTTGCTGAGCTCTTGTAATCAGCAAGTGGTCACTGTAGAGTCAACCACCGTTTTCAACTTATGTATTTGCTTGAAAAATTTATGAGTAATGAGATCGCTCAAGTTATTGAATCCACTTTCGTCCTGTCAAGCGACTTGACCATTTCTGTTTTGCTGAGCTCTTGTAATCAGTATGTGCTTACGCGACACGTGGCGACCCCTAGGGCAAGTTTTCCATAATTCGGGTCCAGGTCGTTACAAACTTATACAAGTTTTATTGTGGGCTTGATGATGTTCGACCTGTTGAATTGATGCCAAGGAGCAGACTTGTGGTTAGTGGCCGCGGAAGAGAAGTCTCTAATGGACGAGATGATGGCAAGAAGTCTATGGTTCCATGTAGCCATGATAAATCTAAAGTTGGGTTGCAAACACATACTAGCAAGTCATCAACAGAAGCTAGGAAACATTTCAGTATGCATAACGGAAGTGGGCCTGGTCAGCCTTTAGGAGCCAGACCAGTTCCTGCTAAGAGTCGAGTGCCTGCTAAGAGTGCTAAGAGTTCATTGCCTGCTACAGTAAAAGTGAACCACCCATTTGCAAAAAGCAGTGTTTTGGGTGCACGTAAACCCACTCCTTCACCTCTCCAACCTGTTGCACATAAACCAGCTCCATCAAATCTGTAATCTGCAAAAAGTAGTTTTGGCTATGCTTGCATATTGCACTTATTTATGACTATAGTGGTCTTACATTATTTTGCTCATGGGACTCTACAGGTTGGCAAGTAATTGCTTTTATTTTTTTAGTATTCGAAGAAATATTTCAAAATTTGTAATATTCGAACTGTAATTGAATTTTGTCATTCTATATAAACGAATGTTGTGCATCACACGGATGCAAAACTAATTTATATATATATATATATATATATATATTGCACTGTAGAATTTAGAAATTTAATATTTTAAATACCCCAATTTACATCATGTATTTACAAATTATTCTATTCATGGCCCACCAACTAGATTACTATACTAAAAATGAAACTCAATTTTCACTCACAATTAACAGTACTACATATTATAACTTTTCTTAAAACTCATACCATCTAAATGTATGCACAAACTTGGAGTGCGGAGGAAGTATATACTTCCTATTATTTTATATTCTCTCTATTCTACAAATTCAATCTTGACCATCCTATTAAGAGAAAATATTTATAATAAAATTTGAAAGGTAAAGTGATGTTTATAGGAATAATTTTTTGTCAAAATTAAGAGAAACTTATTAGTAAAGTAGATATTTTTTTTTTTGTGAATATGTGTATTTTATTGAAATAAGTTAACAAACAATACCCACCAATTTAAAAATAAAAAAAAATACCATCTTATTTTTACCATTTTGCCCTCAACAAATGTTGAATTCCTTAAAATTCCTACCCCACTCCCAAAAAATTTGAAACAATAAGCGGGAGTTTCATTCATTCTTTCTTTCTCTCTCACTTCTCTCTCTCTCTCTCTCTCAAGCCGATTCTCCCCCTTCAGCCTTCTTCCACCACCACGCCTCCGGCTACTTTGGCTCCATCGTGGTCGTGCAGTTCCCAATCTGACGTCGAGATTTTCTAACTGTTCTTCCGTCGACTTCAATCCCAACTCCGCAGTCGCCTCCAGATCCTTCAGCTTCAATCCTAGAGGTCGGGATCCACCCCTTAGTAGCGGCACCGGGACTCCTAACCCTTCCTCTGTCACCGCCGTCCACCGCCTTGGTGATTTAGTGATGGATTTATGATTTTATTTTGTTGTTGTTTGATATAAAGTGGTTTTTACTTATTAAATTGAGCTTGGATTTAAAGTGGTTGATATGCTTGTTGAGATTTTTTCACGACCGGACTTAGCTAAGGATAGCTAAACCGAGAAACCGGGCTGGGGGGATTAAAGAAGTTGGGAAAGAAAGGGGTAGGAAGCAATAGTATGACTGATCGGTTATACTTTTAATGGGCTCGTTTATATGACGAAGAATGTAAAAAAAAAGAGTAAGAATGCAAGGGATTTACGTGGTTCGATCTATTTTGTTGGCAGATCTACATCCACGGGGAAGAAAGGGGAAAATCTGTATTGCTCTTGTGGGTATGAGTGTGTGTGTGTGTGTCTCCTATCCTGGTGCCTTTATTTTTAGGCTTACAAGTAGCGTCCTACTCTTATACAAAGATTGGGCCTGATCGGATCACCTTAAGGCCTTTGTTGATATCTTTTAACATGAGATATATCCGAATTCCTATCTCTCCATAATAAATCTTGGGGATAGGCTTGGAGTTTGAGTCCTCATTGTAGTAGGAGTTTTGATAGTGAGCTGGCATGAGCTCTCCGACTTGGGCCTGTATCGAGCTGGGACTGATTGGGCCTTAATGGGCTTCTGCGATCTGCTTAGGCTTGTATGCTTCGGAGTGGGCCTTGTGTTCGGGCCGAATAGCTTTGGGCCAAGCTCTTATCGAGGTTCATAGTTGTTGGCCCTTGTGCTTGTGCCTAGGTATTAGGCAATGTACTATCACTCCCCCTCCCCCAATAGAGAGGTAGGGATGAGGATATTTGAGCGTGTCCGAGGACATCCGCTGGATGGAGGTGTCTTGCAAACCGGTGGCCCCCGTCAAAGTGGACGCGAGCAGCGAGCATACCCCCTGGGATGGGACGAGCTCACGAACTGATGGCCCCCGTCAATGTGGACGTGAGCAGCGAGCATAGCCCGCTGGGAGGGGGCGAGCTAGTGAACTGGTGGCCCCGTCAAAGTGGACGCGAGTAGCGAGCATACCCCGCTGGGAAGGGGCGAGCTCGCGAACTGGTGCACCCCTTCAAGGTGGACGCGAGCAGTAAGCATACCCCGCTAGAAAGGGGCGAGTTTGTGAACTTCGAACCGAATGCGAAGGGGCATCGAGTTAATGTAGTGACATTATGTCAGTTACTTTACAGCAATGCAGCGGTTGGGCTTTCGAGGTTTTGGCCCAATAGGAAGGCGGGATGTGGTGTGTCACAAAAATGTGAAACGTATAACATACACTTGTTGCCATTTCTTGTATCACTTCTTCTCTTTCACTATTTAAGAAAAAATCTCCGATGAAAGCTCTTCTGAAATTGCAGATTTCCGGTGAACTCAAATCCACTCGTCGAGTCCGTCTTTGCTGCTGTGAATAACAAGTAAGTATAGCTTCTTCCAAAGTCACTTCGTCCAAGGTAGAATTTAAAATTATGGGTACTAGTACAACGCCGGTTACTATGTATAGGGTGGGTAGGGATTCTTCCACTACTGTAAATACGTCTTTCCCAACCGTTAAATGGTTGGGAAATGTAAATAGGCACACTTCGTCCTTATACCTTTCTTCCATTAGGGCATTGTGTACTGATTTGAACGTCCCTGAGAACGTTGAGTTCATCGTTCCGGGTCCTTCTGAGCATGTGCCCCTCCATTTTCCTTCATTACTGTTTACAAAGATTCACTTCGAAATGGTCTTCGCTTCCCCCTACCTTCTACTTTTATTTTCCTTCTTGCGACCTACGAGCTGCCATTAGGGCAGATAACTCCCAATTTTTTTTGTCATCTTGCCTATCTGGAGTCTGAGGTGAAACAGGCCCTGACTCAGGATATGGTATTGAATTTCTTCTTTTTCAAGACCTCTGCAAGCTGGTACTACCTTACGCCAAACTCTCCGGCTAAGGCTGACTTGCCGAATAAGGTCCAGGACTGGCACTCGAAGTTTTTCTTCCTTCGTGCTGTCGATGTAGGTGTGCCACTCTTTAGTTGGCTAACTAGCTCATTAGGAAAAATCAAAGTCTCTCTTCAATATCCTGAACTAAAAGAGAGGCTTATAGGGGAGGCCAAGAGACAATGTGCCCTTGCCGATCCATCTACCACGAAGGTGGCGGCGGAGGGTAAGGTTTTTGTTCCTTGGTTTGCTTTTGAATTGATTGTTGCGAACTGATCTAACTGTTTCTGTTCGCGTGCATTGGGCCTCATAATGAAGTCCAAGAAGAGGTCGGCGAAGGCCGACAATGTAGAAGTGTCCGTAATGTCTTCGAAGAGGACGCCGGACGATATCGCTTCTCCCCGAGCTGAGGGAGTGTCATTCCTGCAGACGCGAGAGTTGAAGCGGATGAAGCATGGGTTCAAGGAACCTGCCAAGGTTTCAACTGTTTTGAGCTCGCAAGTCGATCTAACCAACGAGCTAAGGGTAGACGTGTCTCCCAATGAACTGCAGGTAACTGTCAAACCCCTATTTCTTATGTGATTATTGAAGTATTATATTGATTGTTTTGAGGTTTTGTGGTGACAGGTCGCTGAGGGAATGCTGGCTGAGGGCTCATGGTACGGGCTGCCTCCCTGCTGAAGAAAGGGGCTGTGACGAAGGCCCTCCTGAGCTCGTAGGGGAAGATGGACTCCCTCTGGAAGAGGGCAGAGGCCGTGGAGGCGGAAGCCACTATAGCTCGAAAGGTGGAGGAGGTCGCCCAGTCTTCGTTGGCGGCCTTAAGACTAGAACTCCGCAGCCTGCGGAGTGAGCACTCCAAGTTTACTAAGGAGGTCGTCGTGGACCATGGGCCCACTGGTGAGGGTGGTGGAGGAGAGGATTCTACTCTCTGCAAGGTTTGGCAAGCTGGCGTCAAACCTCGGTCTGTGCTTGGTGAGACCGCTGTGGTGGAGACACTAGAAATGGTGAAGGCGGACCACCGGGACTTGGGCCTTTCCAAGTATATTTGCCCCTCCCGGACTGAAGCTGAGAAAAATCGGGCTCTGGTTGTGGAGGTGTGGGCCGGCCTCTGTGAATTCCCTCTGATGAAGGAGTTGGAGTCCACCTCTGTTCGCTTGACGATGGAGGCAGTGCGAGCTATGGAGGTCGACCGCGAGGTCGAAATCGACGAGCTATTCTCCCAAGTGTCCAAGGGAGAAATGGTGCATAGGGAGGCGGAGGAGGAAGCCAGCAATGATGCTAGGGTTGGTTCGCCTCCTTCTTAATTTTTTTCGTGTGCTAGGCTATGATGTACTTACAATGCCAATAGGGCACTGCTTTTTTGTATATAATAAAGAAATATTTCGCCTTCAATATCTGAATCTGGCTCTTTCTCTCTTTATTGTCTATCTGTAATCAGTCGCTGTCTCCCGAGATGTTTGATGCGTCTCCTTTCGCCATTCGCATAAATGAACTGGTGGATTCACTCCATGTCGCTTTTTGGAAGGATAAGTACAATCAGTCCGCTGCCATAGTCTGTGCTGGACCTAGTTCGGTGAACACTCAGGACGGCGAACTAAGACATTGAAAAGAAGAATATAGCCGAGCTGTTGCGGAGTGCGAGCGGGTAGAGAGATCGGCTCAAATAAAATTTAACAAGCTACATGCCTGGTATACACTCCTTCATGGTGAGCTGGAAGAAGCTAAGGATGAGCTGAAGCGTACAAATAAAGAATGGGAGTAGATTGACCAAGAGAATGTGGCCTAAGAACTCTTCGTTCAGCAGACTGGTGGTGTGCAAATTTCACAGGTGCGGAAACTGGTCACAGCTTGTAATAAATATGGTCGGAGTCCGGATTGCGAACCAATGATGTTTCATGAAAAGATCCTCGAGCTGAAGGATATAGCTCGATACTATAATGTGATCCTGGATCGGTACCCCTCACTTTGCAAACTTGTTGGCGATTGCTCCTATGTCGACGAGGTCTATCCATCATCTGCTGTTGTTGTTCGGCAACCAGAGAGAGCTATGAATGTCCAGCGAACTCAAACTGTTGCGATCAGAGGTCGTAGAGGTGGTCGGTCAACAGGTCAGGGGACATCAGGTCGCGGAGCCGGAGGGGGAAGAGGCCGCGGTATCGACCTCGACACCTTTTTGAACACCGACTTTGAGGCTCAACAAGACTTTTCGGACATATGGCTGAACTTCAGTCCAGGTAATAAAACTCGCCGACCATGATGTAATAGATAGGAACTTGTACCGTAGAACATATTCCTTTTCTGTAATAATATCTTCTGTTCGTCATAACTCATTTTTGCGAGCTGCGGTCTAATATTACTTCTTGTTTGCGTCGACATATGTTTATGCTTTTTCAAAGTATGTATTGCTTCTGTTTTGCGATGACCGGAGTCATGGCTAGTTCGAAGCTAGGTTACCCATCTTTGGAGTGACTAAGGTCGCTACTGGTTTGGGGTATGTACTTCTTGTTTGCGATGACCTAGATCAAGGCTAGTTCGAAGTATCGATTTCTCCTTTATGGGACTTGTGAACCTTGTGTTTGGGTTTATACAGTCCGGGGATAAGTGATGTCTCATAAGGTGTCCAGCCTTAGAGAATTTCATGTGTGAATTTTATGTATAAGTGGGGCATGCAAAAACATGTAATGAGACTCATAAATGAATGAAAAAGGAATTTTACTTATAAAGGTCGGAATTCCGAAAGAACAATTAAAAATATTTACATGAAGCCCTAATAATGCAATACTATATGTCTATCCTACGGATCGCCCACTTATACATACAACTTCTTCAAATTGGAAATATGCCAAGTGCGGGGTAGGAGCTCACCAGATATATGTGCGAGCATATATGAACCCTTTCCCAGATCTTCTGCGATCTGATATGGTCATTCCCATGTGGTTTCTAATTTTCCGAGCTTTTCTGCTTTGCTGACTTCATTGTTGCGGAGTACAAGGTCTCCAACCTGGAAGTGATGATGCTTTACTCGGCGATTGTAGTAGCGAGCTACTTGTTGTTTGTAGCGGGCTTCCTTTATGAATGCGAGCTCTCTCTTTTCCTCCAACAAGTCCAAATCTGCTCGGAGGTTTTCATCGTTGACCTCTTCGGAAAAGTGAATGACACGAGAGCTCGGCATTCCGATCTTGACTGGTATAACTGCCTTGGTTCCATAGGCTAAACTGTATGGCATTTCTCCATGTGAGGTTTTGGGCGTAGTCCGGTAGGACCACATGACATTTGGTAGGTTTTCCACCCACAATCCTTTAGCTTGTCCCAGTCGAGACTTTAGTCCGTTCACGATGGTTCGGTTGGTGACCTCAGTCTATCCGTTAGCTTGGGGATGTGCAACTGAGGTGAACTTCTGTTGGATGTTTAGTTCTTCATACCATACTCTGAATACCCTATCATGAACTGCGTCTCATTGTCCGAGATCAATATGTGTGGCATTCCGAATCGACAGACGATGTTCTTCCATACGAAGTTGCGGACATTCTTTCTTGTAATCTTGGCCAATGGTTCGGCCTCTACCCATTTTGTGAAGAAATCGATTGCGACGATTAGGAATTGCATCTGCCCCGAGACCTTGTCAAATGGTCCAACTATGTTAATCCCCCATTGCATGAACGGCCATGGGCTTTGCATACTGGTGAGCTTTGTCTGTGGTTGTCGCTGCACATTCGCATGGACTTGACATTGCGAACAACTCTTAACCATAGTTCGCTTCTCCTGGTCCTACACACCGCAAAAGGGGTTGGAGGTAGGATTTGTGGTATAAAACACCATGTTCCAGTGTATATTTGAGCGATCTTGTGAGAAGCTTTCGAGCATCGAGCTTGTCAGTAGGTAGTTCCCCCGTCTCCAAGTACGTACGGATTGGGGTCATCCAGTTGGGCTCATCGTTGATATCACTCACTTCAACCTCATCTATACTCCTGCTGTGGATATTCTCTACAGGCGAACTGGTTGATTTGGAGGATGCGAGCTTACTCAAGATAATGCTTGGTGGTTCTGACCTCACGGGATTCTGACCAGTTCGAAGTAAGAGAACATCTTATGCGAGCTCAAACTTTCTCGAGGTACCTCTTCATCTTCTCTTCGCGGGCTTCACTTGTACTCAGTATGTGGTTTACCACGACCTAGGAATCGCTATAAACCTTGTCAGCCTCAATATTTAGGCTCTTTGCGAGGCGTAGCCCATGAAGAATGACTTCATACTCCACCTCATTGTTGGTAGTTGAGAAGGCAAAACGGAGCGAATAGGTTACCTCGTGTTCTTCCGGACTAATGAGCAGGATCCCTGCTCCACTACCTGCTTTCCCCGAAGCTCCATCAACATAAACCTGCCAACAGTTCGCAGGTGGCTCCTTTGGTTGCTCGGCAATAATTCTTTTCGGGGTCAATTCGGGAGCTTCCTGGTCCTCCTTGAATTTTGCCTCAGCTAGAAAATCAGCTAAGGCTTGTCCTTTTATAGTTTTGCGGGGAAGGAAAGAGATGGTATGTTCCCCGAGCTCAATGGCCCACTTCGCAATGCGTCCTGAGGCTTCAGGCTTGGTGAGGACTTGGCGAAGTGG
>JAOWBJ010151521.1:0-12194 GCA_028566335.1 Monarda citriodora | reverse complement strand
GCAGCAGGTACTAACTTATATTAATATATTTTTATTTAAAAGTAAAATTGTCAAAATAAGCATACTGATCAATTGTTTTTCTACCAAAAAAGTATTTCAGAATTTGTAATTGTAATATCTGAACATTAATGAAATTTACTCAATTTTAAAAAAAACGAATGTTGTGTACTGTGCTCGGCCGTGCATCGCACGGGGGCGAGTACTAGTATGAAGGAAAAGCGTGTTAAACTAGGTCTTCAAACAAGAAAAATCATGGGGCGAAACGGATTGGCCCAAGGTTAGCATCATCAAATGATTTTTAAATAACAAGTAGTAGTATATATCTATATATTTGCATGTGAGATGTGACGTAGCGATATAAGCAATTCTATGGAATTAAAGGTAAAGTCGCTATCGCGCTTTCGCTGCCCGTATAAAAATGTCGCTTCATAGTGCGGGAATAATGCAAAAACGTGGTTTGAGGGGAATCGGATGCTTACATCCTTTTATGTGCGCATCTGAAAGTAACACGTCTCGACCGTGCCGATGCTTATGCTCACCCTATCCGCACACCGGAGGCAGTAGGGCCACGAAAATATTTATATTTTTGTTGTTAAATTATTTTAATTATTATCATTCAGCATAGATGGTGCAAATCTGTAGTATAGTGCCCATATTATTATAAATTTTCTTTATTTTACATGTTGTCATGAAATAATATTATGATATTATCCATTTTTTTTATTATATTATCGATATCTGTAATTCGAATGACATTATAGTTATATGAACTTTTGTTTAAACCGGGCTCCACCGAAAAAAATTATGGCTTCGCCGCTGTCCACAGATGTGTATGTGAGCGAGTATTTGAATTGTTCCGCGTTGATAAAAGTTAGATATGATTCTTTTATTTTATTAATGGCACGTGTGGTTTGTACTCGATTGCAGGCTGATGCATTTATTCCTTTTTTTTAAATATATAATTCTACTTCTAGGTCTATTGTCACTCTCAGACCCAATTGTTATTATTTAAACTAGCATTTAATTTTTATTTTAATTTCTTTTACATTCCAACATAAACACAATTTATGTTTAATTTTTCGCACCACAACGCACGTGCACGACACTAGTATATTCAAAAAAGTGAGTACCGAAGACCATCATTGATGGAGTATGGCCCAACACCCTCGGCCCAATTACTAAGCCTAGTCTATTCTAGGCCCAGAGGTAACTGGACCAGTGAGCGTGTTGGGCCTCTTTAGCTCTCCAACAGCTCGACAAGGTACTTCGGTCGTGTCCTGCTTTACTCCACCACCGCTAGCCTAGCCCGTGGTAAATACCTCAGTCCAGCCGAGGTATCATCCACATCCGTGGCTGGTGATAAATACCTCGGTCCAGCCGAGGTATCAGCCACACCCGTGGTTTGTTGTAACCAACCCCTGGATTCCCGCCGGATATCTCTCCCACTACTTTGGGAAGTAATAACTTCTACTTTGGGAAGTAATAACGGCTGCAGATCTAGGGGCCGTTACCCACGATCTTTGCAGATACCATATGCGGCATTGCGAGTTGGTGGATCACGAAAGATGGGCCTGGCCAAGCCCATGATAAAGGATTATTCATATAAATAGCTAGATCATTTAGAAAGAACACACGTTCTCTTGTACTCTTACTTTACGCACACTCGGCAATAAAAAGCAAACACTCTTTACCTCTGTGTACGTAGATCTACCTTAGTAGATCGAACCACGTTAAATCCCTGTGTTCGTACTCTGTTTTTTTTACTGTTTTTACCTCTCTGAATTTTAGGGATCGATCACTGGCGCCGTCTGTTGGAACCTAGAAATTCGTGATCCCCCCACTTAAAAATCCAGATTATGTTACAATGGCAATTACACGTGCGAACAACCGAGACGGGAACAACGGAAGGAGAGGAGCCGGACCTGGTCGCAGGCCAGCCAAGGAGCCCGCTCGTGGACTTGTCTTCGAGGGGGTGGAAACCCTTGATGATCAGGGCAATACCGGAGATCGGGAAATCGAGATCCGGGGCCATCTCGGGAGCGGAGGCTTGAACGTGAGGCGGACCAGCCGGACCTCAGCGAGGTTGTCCGCAGGTTCCTTGAGGAAAGGCAAGGAGAATTCTTGGACTTCCTTCGCCAAGGGAGAGGACCACCCCGACGAGAAGAGAGAGAGGGCGAGGCAACATCTCGGCCACCAAGGGATCAGGAACCAACGCCTTCTCGGCATGACAGCCACCGAAGTGAGGCGCCCCACAATCCTCCTCCTCCTGTCAATCCCCCTCCTCCTCACAATGACTACTGAGGTGATGTACCTCTCAATATCCCGCCTCCACCTCCACCTCCTCCTTTCGGACCACCCCATCAACACCACGACCAGCGGCGGGGTTTTGAAATCTATGGTGCTCTCTGCACCCCTTTCTCGGATGATATAGTCCAGATGCCACTCCCCTTCAACTACAAAGTCCCACTATTCTCCTATGATGGACTGGCGGATCCCCGGGATTTCTTGGGGAGATTTCAATACAACATGATGAACCAGATGCTAAACGAGGTTCACATGTGCAAAGTATTCCCCGAGCTACTGGTGGGGAATGCGCGCAGATGGTTTGATAGCTTGCCCCATGGCAGTATCAGATCGTACAACGCTTTGATGGCGGCCTTTTACCGCTGCTTCTTCCAGAAAGCTGAGGCGCAACTCACCTCGGCTCACCTCTTATCAGTCCGGCAGGGTCGCGATGAAGAAATAAGTGAATTTATGACAAGATTTAACCAAGAATGCTTGAAGGTCGATGATCTTAACAACTTACTCGTTATTTCGGCCTTCCAGAACGACATTCTCCCGGGAGCTCTCTACAAGGAGCTCGTAAAGGCCAACTCGCGAACCACCCAGGAGATGTGGCGGATCGCGGATCAATTTGCTCACGCTGATGAGGCCGACTGGCACAAAAGGTCCTTGGACAACGTCTAAGGTGACAAGCCGAAGAATGATGACCGCAGTGACCAAAACCGAGATCACCGGAGTGCCTTTGATAGACTTCAGAAGGCTCCCTTACAATCCAGGCTGATACCTCGGCAGGAGCAGCAGAAGGCCCAGCCATCATTCACCCCGCTCACCAGACCTCGGGCTGAGATTTTCGAGCTGCATTGTGATATGTTCGAAAAACCGAAGCCCATGACTAAGTCGTCCAAACGATGAAGTCAAGACAAGTACTGTGCGTTCCACAAAGACCACGGTCATGATACCGAGGAATGCAGAGATTTGGCTACTGATATCGAGGCCTTGGTCAAGACGGGGGCCTTGAAGAAGTACCAGAATCGGCGACAGGCCAAGGGCAAGTGGAAGCAGGGGAAGTCAAGTTGCACTCCCCTTGCCGAGAAGAAAACCAAGAGAGACCCCGAGGAGGACGACGATCCTCAATATGATGGGGTCATCATCACCATCACAGCACTGCTAGCGGGGAAGAGAAAGTCCTCGCTAAAAGCTGAGTGTCGAGGTTCCACATAGGAAGAACCTATGGGGATGCGCCTCAAGAAGGAAGAAGCAATCACCTTATCCGAGGATGATCCGGTGCCGTCCATCAAGCCGCAACACGATGCAATCGTCATCTAGGCGGGGGTGGCAAATAAGCTTGTCACCGAGTCTTCATGGACACCGGCGCATCTGTTAGCATCCTGTTTAAGGATTGCTTTGACAAGCTCGGCATCGATGCAACTCGCCTGTCGCCAGCGCTGCTCCCGCTGAAGAGTTTCGTTCAGGAGTGCACGAGTCTAGAGGGTGTGGTGAGTCTCCCGGTTACAGTAGGGAGGGCCCTGACGAGCTCTACTGCATAGGTCCAGTTTTTTGTAGTCAAGGCCCACTCTCCGTACAATATCATCCTCGGGAGAGACTGGTTAAATGCGGCCCGAGCTGCCTGCTCCACCTACCACCTCACAATCAAGATACCCACTAAGGGTGGGGGGATCGCATCTATCCGGGGCGACCAGAAGCGAGCCAAGAAGTGCATGCAAATTGCTCTCCGAGGTGCAGATCCGTCAGCTCAGCATAGGCAGGCATAACAATTACAACAACCTAAGGAGTTGGACGTGCTGCCACCTGTGCCGAACTTAATGGAGGTCCCGTTGTGCGAGGACGACCCAAGTAAAACTATCAAGGTCGGATTCGCGGTAACGTCACACCTCCGAGACCAGACCATCCAACTCCTTAGGTCGTACAAGGACGTGTTTGCATGGTCACCTCCTGATATGAACGGGGTATCGCCGAGCATTATTAAACATCAGCTCAACATCGACCCGGCGGTCAAACCAGTGAAGCAGAAGTAGCGACTATTCGCTTCCGAGAGGAACGAGGTCATCTGAACCGAGGTTCAACAACTGCTGGAAGCCCAGATACTGTTCGAGGTCAAGTACCCAACCTGGATAGCTAATCAAGTGATGGTCAAGAAAGAAGGGGGGCTGGCGGATGTGTATAGACTACACGGACCTCAACAAACACTGCCCCAAGGATTTCTACCCCCTCCCGAATATTGACAAGAAGGTGGAACCTCTTGTAGGATTTGAAAATTTTTGTTTTCTAGATATGTACAAAGGATACCACCAAGTACATATGAATGAAGAGGAAGCATCTAAAACCGCATTCATTATCGATTTTGGTATTTTTGCTTACAAGAAGATGCCCTTTTGGATTAAAAAATGCTGGAGCAACCTACCAAAGAATGGTGAACAAGCTATTCGAGCAACACATCAGCAAAAATGTAGAGGTGTACGTGGATTACATCGTTGTCAAAAGCAAAGCACCGGCAACATGCATTGCCGATCTCCACACGACCCTAGAGGTACTTCGGCAGGCAAACTTGAAGCTGAATCCGAAGAAATGCACTTTTCTAGCAGACTCGGGGAAATTCCTAGGATGCCTAGTATCCAAGGAGGGCCTCAAGGCTAGCCCATCCAAAGTGCGAGCAGTACAAGATATGGCCATGCCGAAGTCGGTCCATGACGTGCAGAAGCTGACCGGGTGCTTGGCGGCACTAAGCAGATTTCTCTCACAAGCCGCTGAGAAACAACTACCTTCTTCAAAACACTCAAGAAAGCTCCCAAGTTCGAGTGGGAAGAAGAACAAAGGAAAGCGTTCGATGAGCTCAAAAAGTATCTTGCCGAGCTTCCAATGTTAGCAGCACCAGTACCAGGGGAGACGCTCTTCCTGTACCTCGCTGCATCCGAGGAGACAGCCAGCGCGGTGCTAGTACAAGAAGAGGGACGTCAGCAACGACATGTGTACTTCATTAGCCGAGCTCTCAAAGGACCCGAGACGAGGTACCAACCTTTGGAGAAGGTCGCGCTAGCTTTGGTCAATGCTTCCAGGAGACTACGCCCATATTTCCATGCTCATACCATACAGGTCCTCACCAATCTCACACTCCGTCAAGTCCTGACCAAGCCCGAGGCATCCGGAAGGATAGCGAAGTGGGCCATTGAGCATGGCGAGTACTAACTAGAGTTCAACCCCCGGAAGTCCATCAAAGGCCAGGCGCTCGCTGACTTCTTAGTCGAACCTCAATTAAGAGAAGAGGTGCCACCCCCGCCTCCTGAAGTTGGAACCGAAGTATCCGATAAGGAGCCTACCGACTGTTGGCTCAGATACGTGGATGGAGCCTCAGGAAAATTAGGAAGTGGGGCCGATATTCTACTTGTTGCCCCTGACGCGCACGAGGTATCCCATTCGCTTCGCTTTACTTTTGCTACAACAAATAATGAAGCGGAGTATGAAGCCCTGATCTCCGGACTTCGCCTCGCGCATACTCTCAAAATCCAGAATATAAAGGTTCACAGTGACTCCCAAGTGATTGTGGGACACATGCTGGGAACAAGCGAGGCAAAGGGCGAAGGGATGAAGAAAGCAAGGCAATGGCAACAAAAGTTCTCGTATTTCCAAGTCATCCGAATTCCGCGAGCTGAAAATAGTCGTGCCGATGTGCTGAGCAAAAGCACGTCATCAATAGCCTCCCTTTCTATAGAAGAGGTACAACACTGAAGTATTGATGAAGCTGAGGTCCAGTCTCTCTCAACAGAACCAAACTGGATAACGCTGATTCTCTCATACTTGCTGGATGGGAGGTTTCCTAACGACAAGATCGAAGCTCGTAAGATTTTGTGCCGATCTACCATTTACGAGCAAAAGCAGGGAGTCTTATACAGAAAGGCTTACCTCCAACCATTACTGCGGTGTGTCGGACCAGAGGAGGCAAACTATGTACTCCGAGAAGTGCACGAGGGATCGTGTGGGAGCCACATCGGGGCGAGAGCGCTAGCCAAAAAGGTGATGAGGTGGGGGTATTACTGGCCCACTATGCTAAAAGATGCTACACACCTCGTTAAAACATGCGAGAAATGCCAGATTCATGGAAACGTCCCGAGGCTGCAACAGACCGAGCTCTCAAGCATGCAAAGCCCATGGCCGTTCATGCAGTGGGGCATCGACATTTTCGGGCCTTTCGAACGAGCTCCAGGACAACTGCGATTTCTGATTGTGGCCATAGATTATTTCACGAAGTGGGTGGAAGCTGAACCGTTAGCAACGATCACAAGTAAGAAAGTCTAAAACTTTGTCTGGAAATACATCGTATGCCGCTTTGGCATACCCCATATCCTAGTGTCCGACAATGGGACGCAGTTCACCGATAAAGCCTTCCAGGGTTGGTGTGAAGAACTCAAGATCTAGCATAAATTTACCTCGGTAGCTCATCTGCAGGCGAACGGACAAACCGAAGTGACGAACATAACGTTGGTTAATGGGCTCAAGACCCGGTTAGACCGAGCTAAAGGGAAGTGGGTTGATAACTTACCACAAGTTCTCTGGTCTTACTGGACCACCCCTCGCACGACCACGGGAGAAACGCCGTACAGCTTAGCATACGGGACAGAAGCGGTGATCCCGGTGGAGATTGGGCTGCCGAGCCCGCGTACTGCCAACTTCTTGGCTGAGTCAAACGAAGAGAATCTCCGGGCAGAACTTGACTTACTTGAAGAAAAAAGGGAGCTAACTTTTATCTACGAAGCTCGGTACAAGCAGCAGGTAGTCACGGGTGAAACCTCGGCAGTTCAAGGTCGGAGACTTCGTGCTCAGAAATAATGAAGTGAGTAAAGCCGAAAAGCTCGGGAAGCTCGAAACTACATGGGAAGGTCCATACCAAGTCACCGAGGTGTGCGGGAAGGGGACATACAAGCTGGCAAATATGACCGGTGAGCCCATACCCCGAACTTGGCACATTTCAAATTTAAAAAAGAACTTTGTATAAGTTGGAAGCATTGCATATGTTCATTTTTTGCATTTCTTTGTACGAAGTCTTTTACAAGGGTTTCTTTTTAATAAAAATTACCTTCTCAACAAGTTGTCATGTTACATTCTTTTTTAATAAAAATTACGCATCAGTTTCATGAGTCTTATTTTTGCCCACCTATACTTCGTACTTTAATTTATAATCACATTCCAAAGGCTGGCCCCGTTTGGAATATTGGTTTAGGGATCTGCCAAAATCTTCCCGATGGAAGGTATAACATCCCTCAAATCATGAAAACCTGATAAGGGAGAAGAAACACCCCTGTCGGTAATACTTCTCCCTAAGAGGGTAATTCAGCTCCCCCACGTCAGAGAGTCTTTTAAAGCTCGCATGAGGAGACCACTCCTAGCGATAAAACTCGCCAAATCAGGACCTCGGACCTCGGTAATAGCGAAGGGTCGCTCCCTTCAGCAGAACCAGGGTCCCGGTGCACTATTCGAAGCACTTAACTCCACTAAAGCTATTGTTGTCTATAGCAACTGGAAGACGATTTACAGTATAAGGATGGAATCACAGTATACTCATCAATTAAGGGGGCAAAATATACATTACAAAAGTATCCTATTACAAGCTAGTTTTATACTATGAGCTACCAGTCCTACTACCAGGATGAGATGTATCCTCGGCTGTCCCAGAACGAAGGATAGCATCTGAATTTAGCTGCCGCCTCGGGCCCCACCTCTTCCTCTTCGGCCGCCGGTGGTAAAACCTCGGCTACTATTCCGGCCGCTACCTCGGCGCTTCAGAACTTCGCGCTTCTCCTGCTCGGTGGAGTTCCGTGGAGGGACTATGGTGGAATTGCGAAGAAGAGGAGTCTTTGCTACCACTTCCATTAAGCTCGGATACCGTGCTTCAAACAAACTGTACATTTGGGAGAAACTCCTCAGCCGGTGAACGAGGGATCGGTATTCCTCAGTAAAGGGACCTACCTCAGCATTGACCTTCTCGCACTCCTCCCATATCTTATACATCTCGTCTTCAACCTCGGTGATAGTAAGGCCACCGTTCCTATGGATAATAGCCTCATACTCGATGTTCTCTTCAGTGATGATCTTTTTGTCGGTTTTAGTGCTCTTTAGCTCCTTCTTCAAGTCTTTCACTTGGAGTTGGAGATCCATCACTTGCTCCGCACTATTGTCAAGCTGAACTTGACTCTCAATGGTCTTTGCCTCATCATCATCTACAACCTTAGTGTATAAGCCCATCCAGTACTCGGCATCTGCCCTCGCACTATGGAGTTTGAATGTCAATTCTTTAAGCTCCGCAGTAAAGTCACAGGGCTCCGAAACAGACTACAGAAATAGAAGATAAAAACGAGTGTGATAAGGAAAGGCCGGTAAAAATGAACGACATTCTATTAATATCATGAAGAAAGGTACATCAGGGGGCACCACAGCCAAAATACAAAAAGAATCATATCTAGAAGAGAAAGGATTCATACAAGGTCTTGCTCGGTCTCCTGGACCGGCACCTCGGTGTGCATCTTCTCATCCCTGCCACCGGCGTGGCCACCTCCGTTGCCTTCCTCTCCTCCAGCGCCATCCTGGTCACCCCCGCCGAGCTCTTTTTCTCCTTCGTCGTCCTCGCCGCCTTCCTCCAACCTCAGCACGGAGGCTGGCTCGACAACTCCTGCTGACACAAAGGAGGCCTCCATGGTGGCGTCCTGATCGGTAGTGCACGAACGCACTACCTCGGCAGAGAGGGGGTGGATAAGGACGCGAGGTCCTCCAGCAGAGGGAGCGGCTGCAGCCGAGCTTTGATCACCCGAGTGTAGGAGTCCAGCCCTTCCTTCCTCGCCATCAGCTCGGTCGGGTTATTCACCATAGCCGAGAACTGCAAGCAAGTAAAGAGTTTCTCTACAAAAGCGCGGAGAGCCCCTCCTTGGGCAACCATAATGCCCGAGATCTCAAGCTGTTGTTGTTGCTTCAACTGAAGCAACTCAGCTCGGGTAACGGTGGCGTCAGCCTCGCTCTTCTGCTGAGATGGGTGACATCGTCCTAGACGCCCTTGCCTCTGAATCCTCCACCTTCTGGCGGAGATGGGTGACATCGTCCTCGGACTTCGCCAGAGCCCGGTTGAGCTGTCGGAGCTCGGCCACGCCCCTCTCCATGTCTGCCAGCACCCGTCTGGCACGTTGAAAATAGAAAGAAGAGGTGAATATAAAAAAGAAAGAGGGGAAAGAAAGAGAAATCGGAGACAATACCATTACCTCAACGGCGCTGAGAGACCATTCAGGGTCATCAACAGGACCGGAGGAGGTATCGATGGACATACCCCCTACCTCGGTCAAGATAGGGCCGGAACGAAAGGGAGCTTGACGAGTGAACCTCGTCACTGCCACCGAGGTGTCGTCGGCGGTTCTCTCCGAGGACACGGGGGATGCGGTGAGTGTCTTCTGCTTCTTTGCAGCTCTGTCCTCGGCAGGCATGGAGATGGCGGGGTTACGACTTCTCCCCTTGCCCTTGTCACCGACTTTGTCACCACCCCTAAAAGACACTGCAATAAGGCACGGGTTAGCCAAAGAAGAGGGGGAAAACTAGAACACATTAAAAGTTAGCTAACTATCCTCACCCTTCGCCACCTCGGTTAAGTCAGCAAAGACGGAAAGACTAAGACCAGCCTCGACGAGCTCAGACTCGGTGTAAGATTTGGTAATCAAGCCCAACTCTTCCAGCTTGCCCTCGAGCTCGCCCAAGCTATCTGCGTGGGATCGCCCTATAGGCCCACTCCGCCACTCAAAAGACAGGACACCTACCACTGAACAGAAGAAGAACCGGACTTGCCAGTCCGGGTGCTTTGACTTGATTTTGGGCCTAAAACCCATACAAGGACTGGCATAGTACCATGAGCCCAGTCTCTTGAATTGGAGACACCTCAGCACTACGTTGAGGGTGAAGGGTTCTCCTAAGTTAAACACCTCTACGACTAGGGCGACGAGATGCCTAAAAGAGTTTGGGGATAACTGGCCTAAAGGAAGCTTGAACTTCGCAAGGAGTTCTACAAAAATAGGGATTAGAGGGAGCCGGAGGCCGGAATCTAAACAAGCCTCATAAACAGTGCAAAATCCCTCCGACGGATGGTCCGCCCTATCGCTGGGTCCGGCGACCCTAGTTTCGCAGGATTCAGGGATGTGAAAACGATGGGAAATGTATTTTATCTCATCCTCCCCAATGGTTGACAGAAAATCCACCATTGTGTCAGCCGGAGCAACCTTCGCGACAACGGGAGATTCCGGCAACTCTCCTAACTCACTGCCCCCACCCCAACATCCGAAAGAAGGGAAGACATCACTTATTTGTTCAAGAAGATGGCACACCGGAACGATTGCAAGAAAAAGAACCGAAAACTCGCCGGAGAACGACCGGAAATTGACACGGATGCTTGGGAGAATTCGAAAGTTTGGGTTTTGCAAAGATGGAAAGTAGAGAGCAGTTGAAAATGGTTTTTTACTTTTGTTCAAAAGATGCCGCCGTTTTGCATCCTCGTAAAAGGGCGGAAAGCCCAAAAGTCGCAATGATTAGGGTTCACGCGCTGGGCCCACGAGTCACGAGCGCACGATTTTTACTTGAGCTCGGATCGTGACTCTTTACCGCTCCAGCTCGGTCTCAGCAGCAGCCTTACTTCAGCTCGGCAAATACAACTCCACTCGAAGGGCCGCTTGCCAACACCTCGCAAAACACGGACAAGACCTCCTCCTTGCCTCACTTTTGGGGGGCTCTGATGGAGTATGACCCAACACCCTCGGCCCAATTACCAAACCCAGTCTATTTTAGGCCCAGAGGTAATTGGACCAGTGAATGTCTTGGACCTCCTTAGCTCTCTAATAGCTCGACAAGGTACCTCGGTCGCGTCCTATTCCACTCCACCGCCGCTAACCTAGTCCCTGGTAAATACCTCGGTCCAGCCGAGGTATCGCTCACATTTTTGGCTGGTTGTAAACATCGCTCCACAGCCGAGGTGTACACCTCGGTCCAGCTGAGGTATCACCCACATCCGTGGCTGGTTATAACTAACCCATGGATTCCCGCTGGATATTCATCCTATTACTTTGGGAAGTAATAACTTCCACCCTATAACGGCCGCGGATCTAGGGGCGTTACCCACGATCTCGGCAGATACCATATGCGGCATTGCGAGTTGGTGGATCACCAAAGATGGGCCTAGCCAAGCCCACGATAAAGGATTATTCATATAAATAGCTAGATCGTTTAGGAAGAACACGGGTTCTCTTGTACTCTTACTTTACGCATACTCAGCAATAAAAAGCAAACACCATTTACCTCTGTGGACGTAGATCTACCTTAGTAGATCGAACCACGTTAAATCCTTGTGTTCGTACCTTAGTATATATAATCATTATATTATTTCTTAACCAGTATAATAGTCCATACTCCATAAAGCTCAAGCCTACTGATTTTATTAATTATTAAATTTGAAAAGAATAGAATCGAGTTGAATATCGTTTCGAATCGAATACGAATCATATATAGTATTTGAAAACAAATCGAATCTGAATCTTCAAATAAATTATCGAATCCGAATCAAATCTAGTGATATTCGACTTGATTCGATTCGTTTACAAGCCTACCGTAACTGCTGACGACGTGGGTGGTTTAGTGGCCACGTTTGTTTAAGTTATACCTTTTGAGGTTTGCTGGTAAATCAAGGAAAATGATATGTGAATTGTAATTAATTATGAGGAGATAGTAGTAATAGTAGTATAAATTTTCAATAAAATAAAATAAACAATTCGCGCAAAGGATAAACTTGTTCGTGCGTGACATACGAGAGATTAAATTAGGTAATTCGGTTTTGGAACCGCCTTGTCACGGTAAAATTTACATTTAACATTCCCTTCGTC
>JAOWBJ010151418.1:0-12205 GCA_028566335.1 Monarda citriodora | reverse complement strand
ATAATAATAATAATAATAATAATAATAATAATAATAATAATAATAATAATAATAATAATAATAATAATAATAATACTCTTATATGAATGATGTGGACAAAATTTGTAACCTATAAAAACATGTCGATGGAATCTTGCAAATTGGAAGTGTCTCAAAAAAATAAGAAAATGTAATGAATGGGTAAATTGGATGTTTTGCTTTTGGTTTGATGGTTAAAAGGAAGTGTTGACGGTATCATTCGGACATTTACGTACATGCTAACATCCATTTTATCTTTTTTGCTCAGCTTCATACTCTCATATCTTGCTAAAATTAGTCTACTTTATTTTCGGTCCGTTTCAAATATTAATCTTATTTTTGAATATAACAAAAAATATATATATCATTAATTATAAAATACAAGAGTTTAAATAGTTAAATTTCTTGCCATGGGCAAGTTGTGACCCGAATCAAAACAATATCCCGAGAAAACGTATATTTCTTACCAATTGACATTTTGCGACGCTTGTCGTGCAAAAAAATCAAATAAAGAGAATTAAAAGCAAAATTCAATTTGACCGACAAAACATAGTACTACTAGTAGTTTTTAAGTACACTAGATACTCAAGTTACTCGAAGTGTACCAATTGAATTGTCCTTTACTCAAAAAATGTAATATCCAAGAAATTTAATTCGCGTGATAAATAAAATGCACTATATGTTATTTGGCCATATATATCTCGCCGTAAAAAAATAAAAGTTAAAAACATCGAGTTATAGCCACCCTGATCAAGACTCCATATTGTCCCGCGTCACGTGTTTTGACCAGCATGTTCAATTCACCCTTACATAGTAGAATTATAATTATGCACTCCTTAACCTAGACTTCAACATACAAGAACTAATTATCAATTCCTCTACTAAAAAAAACAGATTTTATGATGAACTCAGAATAACCAATAATAACATGTTAACGAACCTGCGGCCAGTCATTAATCATATGCCAACTATGACACTCACTTTACCAACTGATGTGCAATTTCCTGTCGTCAACAAACATTAATTTTTGTAACATCTAAATATACAAATTTATAGACGTCCTAAGAATTTATTACTTTCCTTTTCAGTCTGTTCCAATTTCAACATATCAGTCACATTTTCATAAAAAAAATAAATTACACACACCAACTCATCCCCTCATCCTTAAGACTGCCCCCAGTAACATTTTGCTATCTCATGACTCTCCTTCATTTTCCAGCGAATTTCATCTATCCACGAAACGAGCCCCAATAGTCCTGGACTCTCCTCCCAAGACTCTCATTTCTTTTTATGATTATTATTTTATTCCTTTAATAATAAGAAGAAAAGAAAAGAAAACAAGGAAAAGAGGAGCGTCCTCTTTCAAACTACTCCAGGACGCTCTGGCGCTCAATCCACTGCAGTCTGCCCCGTCCAATGTCCACCACCTTCTCCCCAGGACTCCGCTGCATGCGTCCAGGACTCTCCTCCCCTATTCGGGGTAGTCTAATATCCAATTTAAACCCTAATACCCAATTTACAAAATCACATCAACTCATCTCATTATCCCTAATACCCAATTTATAATTATAACAACTCATCTCATCATTCTTAAACACTCTTAATTCATTTGTGAATCTTATTTTCTTGGCTTGTGTGCAAAAAGGAAATGAGACAATTATGTTAGGATGTGGTAGTACAAGCATATCCAATAAATTCATAAATAATGTGTATATTGGGTATTGGCTTAGTAGTAGGGGATCTGAAACCGAATAGGTTTAAAATTCGAGTTCCCCGTGACGCGACCTTCACATTTGTTTGTCAGGTAAAAAAACTGAATTAATTTATAATTAAGACTAATAAATGAGGAACATAAAAAGCTAAATATTGAGATTAATTAAAAAAAAGCATAAGCTTAAACACTGTATATACATAGGTAGCATTAAAGTTTGACGGTGCGAAAAGATGCGCAACTAAACGACCAAAGAAAATATTGGCCGGCGGCAGCTTCTTCGCCCACCTAATTCAGCTTCCACGCGGAACCTCATTTCACTACTCTCACTACTAATACTACTCACCTCTCACGCAATCGAATTAAATTTAATTTGAAAATTTCTACGAAGATTCGCATCTTTGAAATTTCGTATTGAATGACGTAACTACCCTTCAATGCACTATATTGATAGACTAGTACATTGTGCATGCATCCAACAAAAATACTAGCGATAGTGTGGCACTTAGCCCAGTGGATACCAAGGTGGGCAGTGGAGTTTTAAGCTCCCAATAGTGAGGGTTCGAATTCTATTGGGTTCGAATTCCATTGGAGTAGTTTAGGTAGGATTATAAAGTAGAATAGAATTTGCCGTTCAAAAAAAAAAAGTCTCGTTTTATGTCCGATCGACCATCTCTTATCTTTAGACTTATTTAAGAACGGCACAATAGCCAATGCATGTGACCCACATGAAGGATATTAAAAGCTTAAAACAATAATTAAAGGCTTAAAACAACAATTAAAGGCTTAATGAGTGATATGATAGGTAGAAGTGATGTTAATTATTAATTTAAATAATGAAGTGATAGGTAGAAGTGATGTTAATTTTTTTTTTTTTTTGGGAAACAAGACACTTAAAAGAGATGGACCAAAAAGAAATACAAGACTAAAGATAAGAGATGAAGGTAGTAATAAATAGAAGAATTGAGATTGGTATATTATTATTATTACTAATATCGAAATAATATAATGAAATATAGTCCGTAATAAATAGGTAAAAGTGATGAATTGTTTTGTGGTTGAAGACGAATGTAAGAAAATGATCATATAACAAGTTGCGGTAGAGCTATTGAGGTGGGCCATGGAAGTAGGTACTGTAGTTGGTCAACAACAAGGCATCATGCTATTTGTGTGTGTACGTTTTCATATTTTTTATGCAAGTAGGCCGGATGTTTTTTTAAAAAAAACTTAATTCACAGGTACGCTAAGTTGTTTACATACATATGAATGAGAATTGTATTAGAAAGACTAGTAAAGGAGTCTGCCTTATGATTGTCCATTTTATATGATTAGTAGATATCACATGTTCATTTTGTATGATTTGAGCATCTAAAATCACTCGCACCACAAAAAGGCTAGCTTCTAGTATAATTTAAAATCACGCAGCCTCTACACAAATGATCATTAAAATTAGCATCACTTTGAGATTTTTGGTATATTACTTTTCCTTTGGGTTACAAAACAAAAAATAATAATAACTGAAAATTTCGGTGAAAGAAAATAATCAAAATTGAGGGAAATTCTTACGTGGGTGTACATGCACTACACCCATGTCTCACATTCAAATAAAATATTAATATATTTTATATTATTAAAATAATACATATGTGTCTAGTGGGTGTAGTACATGTAGGGGTAGGATAGAATTTTCCATATATAGACGTGTAAGGGCTTTTCCGAAGTGTCGACCCGGTCTTACATCGGCTCACCATCATCGGTTTTTTGAATCGGCAGTTCGCTGCCCAATCCTAAGCTGCCGATTATGACTAAGTTCAGGCCTCTTGTGAACTTTAGCTCGGTGGGCCGAACCGTAGGGCTTGGGATCTTGCCCATCGGGCCTTCCAAACCGACGTGCATTCAAATAGCCGTTAAAAATCGACGGTCAGCCCTGAATCGGTATGCCCGTTCAAATTTTGTCCCAATGAAGAATGCTCAACGGTTCAATGGTACCCTTTCTAACCGTTTGGTTCCTCCTCCTCACTTTATAACCATTTTAACACAAGCCTTACATCATACACTATTTTTTTCAATTCTTCTCTCAACATATTTGTCTCTAGTTTAATAGCCAAGAGGAGCCCTTCACCATATTCTCTTACTTCTCCATCCGTAAATATCTCGAACCCAATCACGCACCGCCGGCGGCCTAGAGGAGTATTTCACTAGAATCGTCTTCTACAGAGTGGGTCTCCATCCGAAAACCTCTCAATCCGATAACGAATGTGGAGAGCCCCTTCATCTCCAGCAACCCACCTCCACTTATACGCAGGGAAATCCCAAAGAACTGGCCCAAGCATGTTCCTTGGGACCTTCCATTATTTCGACGAATGAAGAGTGAGTTGGGGCGTAGAAGAAATCTAAAATCGCAATGAGAGCCGAGGAATTGGAAGTGTCATCCTTATCTGAGGAAGATTGATGCTCGTTTGCAATGGTTTGCAACGCTTGTTGGTTTGTGCATTTGTGCTGTTCTAGTTTGTATGTTTGTTTTGGTTTGTAACATTTGTTGGTTCTTCCGTTTTTCTATCTCATTCTTTTAAATTTAAATTGCTCATTCTTTTTTTAACATTTTAAATCTAATTCTATTTTTAAAAATTTAGAATTTAGAAAATATACTAAATTAATATAAATATTATACATTCAAAAAAATCGAAATATTATTGGAAAAAAATACCTTAGAGCCCTGGACCGTCGGTTCAAACAACCTCGGCCCGCTGCACGTCTACATATATATTGATTAAACAATATTGCCTTGTATTTGTCGGGGCAAATTAAAACATTCACCTTCATCGATTCTTGAACACACAAGTCTCAACAAGTATAAATTCACTATTCAGCAATCAATTTGACACTTGAAAGTTGAAACTAAGAGTACAATATGCAGTTGCACTTATGCTAACAAGAACGTGCCTCTTTTCTAACACGACTAGCATAAATAAAATGATATAAAAACGAGAATTATCAATTCCCATTCCAATTACACCACTGAAACAAGAGTGTGTCAAGGATTGGATTCCCAGATTTCATCATGATCAATGCTCGAAAACTAGACTTGAGTGCCAAGATCGACTCCACTAAAGGGCTGATCTTCAGCGCAAGAATCAATCGTAATGCTACATAACTATCAAAAGTTCATGTAACTTGCCTCTCGGAATTCCTTCTACTTTTTTCATGAAAAGATGTACTCGTCCAAACTGTTTCTCGAAGAAAATAAAAATGGTCATGCAGTTTCCAGTTCTTGTTTTGGGACACTTGCTTCCTGTTTTTGAGCACCATCTTCTATTCTTTTCGGGATGTTGATATATCTCCAACAGCGCTTGTGGACTCCACTAAGTTTTTTCACGGCATCTGCAATTGGCTGACCTGCAATAGTCAAAACCATAATTTATGTCCCCTTTGTGTTTCCTTTATAGGAAAAAAGCCAATAAATATTATTTTCTTTTTAAACCAGAACCAGGGGAGGGATGGGCTGTTACTGTTATCAACATATAGTTCTTCATTGTATGTAAGAATTCTAGCCTAAGGAAGTGACCGGGAATTGCTCAAGAGATGCTTAATTTGGCTAGGGTGTGTAATGACTTTAAAATACAGACTAACACAGTCCAAAGCAATTGATCAATGATTATACTTTGCTCAAGATGCATACTTTGCAGCACATTAGCAGGATATATGAGCAAACCATTATTGTCAACATCTTTAATAAGAGATTCTTGATTGTTCGATAAGTATTGAGCTAACCTACTGGATTCTGCATTATTTCATGCAGAAGAAGAAGTGTACGTGATATTGCAGTTGCTGGAGCTCGATGGGTGATCCGGTGATATAGTGACGTGGCCGCATCCTCACCTTCTAAATAAATGGCTGCGATTGCTTCTTATCTTTTACGTTTTTGTTATTGTAAAACACGCTTCTAGTGCGCTGTATAAATAAGTGAGCTGGCTCACTTTGTAACCGATTTTGATCAATTCTGTTGTACTGAACTTTCCAGAAATATTAGTTGTTCATTGAATGAAATTCTCTCTTCATCCTTGTTACTGTTCGATTGCTTGAGTGTTGGTTATACTTTTACATTTTCTATTGTGAGTGAAATCTATGGAGAAACACTAGTTTCTACATGGTATCAGTTAGTCGATCCTGGGGATATTGATTTGCTATGGGAAAGAAGAATCATCATACGAACTGGAGGAAGCTATTTGCTGATGAACAAGGCGAAACTTCAGCTGCGGGAGCTGAAGGAGATGGATATGATCCGGATCTAACTGAGGAGGTGGATCTCAGTGCAGAAGAACGAGCACTGGAAGAAATTTTGCATCTACAAGCGTCCGATCACCCCGGCATGCAATTGGTGGCGGCGCATTTGACAGGTTCTAACTTCTTAAACTGGAGTCGGTCTGTCAAACGAGCTCTCGGTGCTAGATCTAAGTTGGAACTATTAGATGGAACAATTCCTGAATTGAATCCTAATTCTAAGTACTTTAAAAAGTGGTTAAAAGTTGACTACATGGTCTCTTCATGGATTATCAACTCTATTTCGAAGGAACTTGTCAATTCCTTCTCACATTATGATACTACTTACAAGCTATGGGATGCACTTTGTAAACGCTTTAATCGTTCTAATGGTGCTAAAATAGCAAAACTGGAAAAGGAAATCCGGAATTATTCGCAGGGTAATCAATCGGTTGTTGAATATTTTAATAACCTTACAATGCTTTGGAATGAAATGGATATGATTTTACCTCCTATTGGTTGTGTTTGTCAAGCGGTTTCTCTGATGGATAAGAGAGAAGAGGATCGTAAATTGGTGCAGTTTTTGCTTGGCCTTAATGAGAACTTTGAGCACACTAGGAGTCAGATTCTTCTCCTTGATCCTCTACCCACTGTTGACAAGGCTTACTCTATGATTTCTCAAGTGGAGGATGAGAAATCGATAAGTGAGACTATGGGAGATGAACGTGGCCAACTTGCCATGTTTGCTCAAAGACAAGGACATGTTAATCAGTTTAGAGGTTCTGGTCAAGGCAGAGGATATCCAGACAGAGGATATCATGAGGATAAAAGACTGAGCAAGGAAGAAAAGAGGAAGTTGAGATGCACTAATTGTAGAGGTTCTGGGCATGAGGCACACGAGTGCTTCAAATTGCATGGTTATCCCGAATGGTATAGAAAATATAAGGATGACAAAGGCAAAGCTCGGGTTAACTATGTAGAAGATATGCAGGATGATACTCTCAGTGAAAGAAGTTCAGAGAGGAGTGAGCACAGGTCCATGGATAGTCAGCTAAGTCAAGCAGAGATAGCTCAATTTATACAGGCTGAGGTGGCTAGGAAACTTACTGAGCTAAATACCCAAGGAGCAGGACCATCTACTCATAAGGTTGAAATGAACATGATTCATGATGGCTTTCACAAACCTCCTGCTGTGGAATATGAAGGCCATTATGCCTTCAGCATTGTTCCAAGCATGGATCATACTGCTTGGATTGTTGATTCTGGAGCAAGTGCTCATGTCTGTAGCAATACAGAGTACATGCACACCACTTACACTCTTGACAAGCCTGTCATGGTTCATCTACCTGATGGATCTGCCCGGAGAGTCACCACAGCTGGACAAGTGAAGGTCAATCCACATATCATTCTTCATAATGTGTTGTATATTCCAGGTTTTACCCACAACCTTATATCCGTTGCTCAACTTATTCATGATGCTAATGTCAGATGTGTCTTTTATAAATCTCATTGTGTCTTTCAAAAGATGAACACTGACACTGTTATTGGAATTGGAAAAGTTGAGAGGAACCTATATGTGTTGGAGGCTACTGTTGAGAACCATTTTACACATTTGTTTAAAGTAGAGGACATGACTATACAAAAGTGGCACAAGTTTTTAGGTCATCCCTCTATCACTACTCTAAGACACATGCCTCAATTACATGGTCGTTTCAAGGCTGACATTATTAAAGCTATTGAGCAATGTGATATTTGTATGAAAGCTAAACAGGTCAGAGAACCATTTCCAGTCCTAGAAAGAAGGACAGATAACCTCTTTGAGCTAATCCATGCTGATGTATGGGGCCCCTACTGTGAAGAAAGTGTGAGCAACACCAAATATATTCTCACTCTTGTGGAGGATCACAGTCGGATGGTTTGGACTTATCTTCTTAGTTCAAAATCTCTGGTTTGTACAGTGTTGAGGTCCTTCATTGAGATGATCTATACTCATTTTCACACTCGAATAAAGGCTTTTCGAACAGATAATGGCTCGGAGTTTGTCTGTAAACAAGTGCAGGACCTTTTTGCTTCTAAAGGAATATTACATCAAAGGACTTGTGTATACTCACCCCAGCAGAATGGGGTGGTAGAGAGAAGACATAGAAATCTTCTTGAGACTGCAAGGGCACTTATGTTCCAAAGTTCCTTACCACTCAAATTTTGGCCTTATTCTATTCTATGTGCTACATGGATGATTAATAGGCTTCCCAGCAGGATCCTTGGGTGGAAGTCTCCTCATCATATACTCTATGGAAAGGAACCTGGTCTTGAAATGCTTAGGCCATTTGGGTGTCTTGCCTATGCAGTCAACTTGGTTAATCATAGAAGTAAGTTTGATAGCAGGGCTTTGAAGTGCATTTTCTTGGGTTATTCAGCTTTCCATAAAGGCTACATGCTCTATAACATCTCTAATTCCAAAATTCTGATATCTAGAGATGTGAGATTTTTTGTAGATGTTTTTCCGTATGCTACTAACTCTACTCAGCATACTCCTTCACCTTTACTACCTTTTCCATCTTTTCATGATCATACTCCTATTATTCCAGCTTTTGAAGACACTGGTGCTTTTGATCCAGTGGGCAATACTCCTGATCCAGTGGATAATACTCTTGATTCTCCTAAGCTGATTACTGATAATCCAGTGGTTAATGCACAACATCCTGATCCTGTGCATGAAGAAATACCTCTTTCTTCTTCTGACAATGGTTCAGGTACTCTACAATGTCCTGACCCTCCTATATCTTTACCTATTTCTCAACCTACTGATAATAACCTTGCTATTACAGCAAGGAAAAGTCTTCGTACATCTCATCCACCTTCTTGGTTAAAGGACTTTGTGCATCATTTTTCTCATACAGATGCTCTCATTCCTAACCCCACTGGTATAACTCCTTCCACATTTCCTTATGTGGTTCCTAAACACTTCACACCTTCCTATACTTCATACCTTTTCAATATTCACACAGTGAAAGAACCTACTTCATATAAGGAAGCTTGCACTCATTCTGGTTGGGTTGAAGCAATGGAGGCTGAGTTAAAAGCCTTGGAAGAAAACCAAACTTGGGAACTCACTACTCTACCACCTGGAAAGAAGGCAATTGGTACCAAGTGGGTATTTCGGATTAAATTTAAACCCTCTGGTCTGGTGGACAGGTTGAAGGCCAGGTTGGTGGCTCGTGGCTATGATCAGAAACCAGGCATTGACTATCAAGAAGTGTTTTCCCCGGTTGCCAAACTGGTAACAGTTCGTACCCTCATTGCTTTAGCTACATCATCAAAATGGTATTTACATCAGCTGGATGTAAACAATGCATTCCTGCATGGTTTCTTGAAAGAGGATATTTATCTTACTCCTCCACAGGGATACAAAGGGGCAAAGAAAGGACAAGTTTGCAAGCTTACTAAGAGCCTATATGGTCTGAAGCAGGCCTCTCGCGCCTGGAATACTGAGTTCTGTAAGAGCCTACTCTCACATAACTATAAGCAGTCTCATGCTGACCCTTGCTTATTTTTCAAAACAGAAAATGGTTCTTATATTGCATTGGTAGTATATGTAGATGATGTGCTCGTAGCCAGTCCTTCCATGGAACTGATTGATGAACTAAAGGAGTTTTTACATAAAGCCTTCACCATCAAGGACCTTGGTGAGGCTAAGTATTTCCTAGGCATGGAAATAGCAAGGGGTGATTCAGGTACTTCTCTCAACCAACGCAAATATATCTTGGACATTTTGGATTCAGTTGGTTTAATGGGTTGTGTAGCTGCTAGTACTCCCTTACCAATGGGTTTAATCCTTAGCAAAGAGTCTGGTCAACCTCTTGCAGATCCTGAGAAATATAGGAAGTTAGTAGGCCAGTTATTATACTTAAACCTTACTCGGCCGGATGTGAGTCATTCAGTCCAACAACTGAGTCAGTATATGAGTGAACCAACTTCAGTCCATTGGGATGCTGCAATTCATGTACTAAAATACCTTAAAGGCAAACCTTCCCTTGGTCTTTTCTATCCTACAGACAATTCTTTTACCCCTGAAGCTTATTGTGATGCTGACTGGGGCAATTGCCCTGATACTCGAAAAGCCTTAACTGGTTACTGCATATTTGCTGGAGGTGCTTTGTTATCATGGCGGTGTAAAAAACAATCAACGGTGTCCGCATCCTCGGCTGAGGCTGAGTATAGGTCTATGAGTGTTACAACAAGGGAGTTATTGTGGTTATCCTTCCTCTTTCAGGACCTTAAGATCAATTTTCCTACTCCAGTACCTTTAAGATGTGACAACCAGGCTGCACTCCATATTTCTCGTAACCCTGTGTTTCACGAAAGAACCAAGCATCTAGAAATAGATTGCCATTTGGTTCGTGAGCACTACATTCGGGGCTTTGTAAAGCCTGTCTTCGTGCCTTCTGCCCTACAGTTAGCAGATTTCTTTACAAAAGGGTTGCCTGGGCCGCGTTTTAGATTGTTGCTTTCCAAGATGAAAATGTTGGACATTCATGCATTTTCATCTTGAGGGGGGGGTAATGAGCTTACTTACTGGAATCTGCATTATTTCATGCCGTGAAAGAGTTGTACGTGATATTGTTGCTACTGGAGCTCGATGGGTGATCCGGGAGATAAAGTAACGTGGCCGCATCCTCACCTTTCAAATAAACGGCTGCGATTGTTTCTTTGCTTTCACGTTTCTGTTATTGTAAAAGACGCTTCTAGCGTGTAGTATAAATAAGGAGCCAGCTCATGGTTGTAACTGATTTTGATCATTCTGTTATTCTGAACTTTCGAGAAGATATTGTTGGTTGAGTGAAATTCTTTTCTCCTTTTCTTTTACTGTTCGATTGCTTTGAGTATTGCTTGTTCTATACACATATACAATCTGTGATTACAATCTATGATGAAACACTAGTTTCTACACTCGAGTGTCTGCTTGAGAGAGACGACGACTGCATAAGCCATTTCTGATGCTCTCTGTCTCCTTCTCCCCACTGCATAAACTTTACAGTTGCCAATATACTAATTTTTTCTCTCTTTTTTGTTGGAATGATATTATTTGTGTATTTCAAACAACAATCTCTTCAATTAAAATAAATTAGCGTGTTGAATTAAATATATATTATGTTTGTTGGAATGTGAATGGAATTAAATAAGGCAAAAATTTGTATGTGGTCGGCCACACAGTGTGGCCATATCAAGATGTCAATCTTATTGAATAAAAGTGTTAATCTTATTGAAGAAAAATGTCAATCTTTAACGTAATAATTTAATGAATAAAAGTGTCATTTTTAAAAGTGTCAATCTAATTGAATAAAGGTGCCAATCTCATTGAATAAAGGTGCCAATGTATATCCGGTCACACTTGGGTGACCGGCCTCACCCAAGTGTGCCCCTTTTGCTTTTCTTAAGGATTACGTACAGAGAAGATTTAGGATGTGAGCATTAAACAAATATTAATAACTAAGTCTCCTAACTAATAATCTAAATAATCTTTTCTTCTACACGTATATATCAAGTAAATAATAAAACTAATAATTTGATAAAAACTACCACATACGGTCATACAATACAAGAAAAGATGATAAACACTTCTTAATCGAATTTGAATATTGAAAAGATTTCCAAATCTTAATAGCTAAAATTATTATCTAAGCACATATTTATTCGTGAAAAATAAATAAATAATCTTAATATAATCATAAACTCAATCCTTAATAAACCTCAAACCAATTAAAAGATATACATGGATTATGACCCATAAAATTAAAATCTTTATTTAATAATAATAATAATAATAATAATAATAATAATAATAATAATAAATAAATAAATAAATGAATAAATTGGGTTGTTACACCATGTCCTCCTCCTGGACCCTGTCCTAGCTACAGGTAACTATGCTAATCAGGCAATTGAGTTGCTCATACAGAAGGGAGTTCCAGAATCTCAAGTAGGGGGAGCTTTTGTACTTTTGTCGATTAACAGCTGCTTCCTCGCAACCTTGAGGAAGGGCGAATAGGGGGACAGTGGCGATTTGTAAAAGATGGATCTCACTCGATGCACACTTAGTAAGAGTTTCATTGCGTTGTTTAAAAAAAAAAACTACGCATTTAAGGCAGGAAATTAGACAATTATTCTCGCACCTCAGAGATTGAAGAAGGCTTCTGCAGAAGAAATAAATCGTGC
>JAOWBJ010151311.1:0-12206 GCA_028566335.1 Monarda citriodora | reverse complement strand
AACCATGAATTCTAAAACATTTATCAACAGTGTGATTTGTTCGTTGACAATGAGTACAGTACTGTTTCTCTCTTCCCCTTCCACTGGTGTTTCTAGCAGCTGCATTAACATATCCAGGAGATTCACTCACTGGATTGTAGGGAGTTATAGCTATGTTTTTCTGTCTTTCCTCTTGCAAGACCAGTGAATAAATCTTGGACAAATTAGGAAATCGATCAAGGCTCAAAAAATGTGATCTAATAGCAGCATAAGAATCATTAAGACCCATAAGAAATTGCACATCAAGTTCCTGATCTAGGTGATTTCTCCACTTTCTAGCACTATCCCCAGCACAAGTACACCATTCTTTTGGTTGATAGTCTAGATACTCATCCCAAATCACACGTAGATCAGTATAATTAGCATTCACATCACTAGATCCCTCCCTTAAACCAGTCAGTTTTTGTTTAAGTTCATAGATCCTAGCTATGTTTCCTTGAGAGAATCTTTCCTTTAAATCAGTCCAGATTTTAGAAGCAATTTCAATATACATAAGGCTTGATTTAATCTTTGGTACTGTGGCATTTCTTAACCATGATACTACCATTCCATTGCACATATCCCACACCTCTGCTTGAAGAGTTTCAGCTGGTTTCTTACTAGATCCATCTATAAACCCCAATTTATTCTCAGCTAAAAGAGCGGTTCTCATAGATCTACTTCAGTCTACGAAATTAGAACCATTAAAGAGCTCAGTTACTAAGATTGTGCCCGGATTATCACCTGGGTGAAGATAGAGAGGGCTAGACGGTGGAATGACTTCATCCACTGGAAATTCGACCACCTCGCGTCTAGGAGGCATGATAACCGGAGAATCTGATGAAAATCAGCTACCAAGGCGCGCCTCAGAAGTCTGCTCTAGATACCATATTGCGGGAAGTAAAATAAAGAAAGAATTTGCAGAGGATTGTTCATGAAGAAATGGTGATTCTCATTCACTTGTTGAAGAAGCAAAAACACGGCTACAGTAGGTTTTATACTACCAAGATAACCATCTTGCACAGTCAGCAAAGGTGCTCACTAAAGTAAAGCAAAAAACGTAAAAAGGAAAATGACAACTTTACAAAGACTTAAACAAAAAAGCAATACACTTCATTCTTCAAGTTCAAGTTGATGCAGCACATCTTCTGCACTCTTAGCTTCATCTTCTTCAATCACCATGGATTTATCATTCTGCATATTTTGATAATCACATTAATTATAATAGTTGTCGTATTAAGTATGTCTATGGTGTTAGAGCAGAATATTAGAGAATATTCCTAGCTTGATTCTAGGGATTGACAGTTTAATTCTAATAGCTTGATTTAGGGATTGTACAGTTATTACTTTCCATTTGTAATAGTGGATAAGTATCTATATAAAAAATTGTCCACCGGTGATTGAATGAATAAGAAATAGAAGCCTTTTTCCCTTCTCTACTCTCAATATGTCTTCATCTTCTTCCTCTCCTCTATGCCAATTCAACATGGTATCGGAGTAGGAAAAAAATTAAATTGGGCTCAAATTATAAATCATCATCGCCCTTATACCAATCTCGACCCTCTTAGCAAAGCAAGGAGCAACCTGTAATCATCACAAAACAAACAATGTCAGAAACCTCAAAAACTGAAAACAAAGCAATGACAGTTTCTACAGAGGACATTGCCGAGAAGTTTGCAGAGTTTCTATGGCATCTTCAAAGTACACCAATCGTCACCAAGCAACCCGTGGCCACTGCCAAGAATGCCACAAACTATGGCGTACTGAAAAGCACAGATCTGCCACCATTTCGAACAGATCGAACATCAAACGGAGGAATCTGGGCTAGACTCGGCTCTCGCGGTGGTGGACGACCGGAGCAGCCACCATTTCGGGGAGATAACCAACAAAACACAGAAGATAGAAATCAGTTGGTATGTACACATTGCAGGAGAAGGAAGCATACAAGAGACCAATGCTTCCTCATCGTCGGCTACCCAGAATGGTGGGGCAACATGAAGAAGAAACGAGCAGGCCACCCAAAATCAGCAGCCACCACCTACCGCGAAGAACCCGAGCCCACGCACCGCCAGAGGCCAGGCTACCAGTACCGACTAATCGGCAGGCAACACTGGCGGATCTGCCGTTGGAAGCCAAGAGGAAGGAGGTTCGGTTAAAGGGGGACCATCGGTGGTGCTCAGAAAGGAGGAAGAGCCGCTAAGGTTCCACTTGAGGGAGAAGTGACCGAGAATGCAATCAAAAGTGGGGTTGGTGAAGATTTTAAACCCTCAACTGTTGGGTTATTACATAAAGGCCCTTCACATTTCATATTCTCTCAAAACAGACCGCAAATTCTAAGAAAATTATAGAAATAACCCTCAAATTTTTAAAATTTGCGAGACTACCCCCATACTTCTAGAAACTCTCAAAATAGACCCCAGGAATTTAATATTTTGTTCAAAAATACCTTTTCTGTCCTTGAAAATATTTCTACAGCTTGCTCGACATCCGGAAAATTTTACAGAGACAAAGGTTGGATCTTTGACTATGGTGTAAATGATACAATGTCATTTGAGCTGTCAGACTTTGACGAAATAACCAAGGCTAAGAAGAGTCATGCCCAAACGACAAATGGGGAATTATTGCCAGCTCAAGGAGCAGAGATGATCAAAATTTCATAGACACTAAAAATACCAAATCGTCTATATGTGCCGTCATTGTTACATAAATTGTTGTCCGTTAGCCATGTTACCAAGGAGCTCAATTGTACGCTGCTAATGCAACCTTCCTTCTGTATGTTGCAGGATTTTCGAACGGGGATGATAGTTGGCCATGGCACTGAGCAAGACGGGCTCTACTACGTGGACGAGATAGCTCAATAGAGTAGTGCGTTGCTAACTCGCGGATCCCCCGAGCGATTGGCTTGGTTATGGCATCGACGACTAGGACATCCATCCCTTGGTTATCTAAAAACCTTATTTCCTAAGTTTAAAAACATTCCTCATTTTGATTGTGATGCTTGCATACTTGCCTAAAGTCACAGACATTCTTATGTTTTTAACAAAACTCGGGTAGAAAATATTTTTCACTTATCCATTCGGATGTTTGGGGCCCTGCACTTATTTTAGGTGGAGGGGTTTTAAGTATTTCATACTCTTTATTGACGATTCCTCCCGTATGACATGGGTGTATTTTTTAAAATCCAAATCTGAGTTATTTGACAAATTCACCTTGTTCTACAACTTTGTCCAAACACAATATCATAAGAGTATCCAAATACTTCGTTCGGATAATGGGGGGAGTATGTTAATAACCAGATGAGAGAGTTTATTTCCCAAAAAGGCATGATACACCAAACCACTTGCCCACATACACCGGAATAAAATGGGACTGCTGAGAGAAAAAAAATAGGACTCTACCCGAAATGACCAGAGCCGTCCTTATTGACTCTAAAGTTCCAACCTTCTTTTGGCCTGAAGTCATTGCTACCTCTGTCTACACCATGAACCGTCTCTCATCTAAAAGCCTCAACCTAAAAACACCCATCAACATCTTATCTACCCAAGTTAAGATTCTTTCACATCTCACCCTTGATCCCAAAATATATGGATGCACCGTATTCATACAAATTCCCAAAATCGAATGCATAAAACTTTCTCCTTGTGCGATTAAAGGGGTGTTCTTTCGATATGGGGCACACCGAAAGGGGTATCGTTGCTATGACCCGAAAACCAAGAAAGTATTCGTCACAACGAATTGTGATTTCCTCGAATTTGAATTTTTCTATAACCATCTTAGCAGTCAGAGGGAGAGTGAAAGTGACCCACTAAGTTGGTTAAGCCTACCCTTACCTTCTAGTCCCCATACTCAACTTTCCGGTTCTAGTCCTCTCTGTCATGAGCCGAAGTCCGATCAGGAGGAGAAACCAAAAGAGGAAGTTAACACTACTACCAAGCAAGTCTCCGATACCTCATTGGAGCCCGTGGAGGTTAGTGTTCCTGGTCCAACCGACTCCCCGGCCGATATTCCTGAGGTAAGAGAAGTTTTTGTTCCAAGTGAGTCTTTACATTTTGAGACTGACCATGAAAACAGCCTGGAGCCACCATTACGGGTACTACCACCCAGAAGTACTCGGGGGAGTACCTCCTAAAAGATATTCTCATGACTGGAAAGGGTGGAAGACCTCATACCCTATTGCAAACTCTGCAACAACAAAAATGACCGAGAGGGCGAGAGCATTTGAGGCAGCTTTATACGAGGAGGATATTCCACACTCGGTGACTGAGGCAATGAGACATGGACATTGGAGGAAAGCTATGGAACAAGAAATGGATGCACTTAGACAAAACCACACCTGGGAGAAAAGCCAACTGCCTGGAGGGAAGAAGTTGGTCGGATGCAGATGGATTTTCACGATCAAGAGGAAAGCTGATGGATCAATCGAGAGATACAAAGCTCGATTGGTGGCCAAGGGATATACCCAGACCTATTGAATCGATTATGGTGAGACCTTCTCCCTAGTTGCTAAGATGACCAATGTTCGAACACTATTGGCCATTGCTGCATGCAAAAACTGGCTGTTGCATCAGTTCAATGTAACCAATGCCATTTTACACGGAGAACTGAAGCCCAATGAAGAAGTGTATATGGAGGTTCCACCAGGCTTCTCAGAGGAATTTGAGGAGGGGCAAATCTACCGGCTGAGAAAGACTCTCCATGGGCTTAAACAATCACCAAGGATATGGTTCGGTCGGTTTTGCCAAGCCATGAATAAATACGGATACAAACAGAGTAATGCCGCTCACACTCTGTTCCTAAAAAGAAAAGAGGGAAGATCACGTGCCTCACCATTTATGTGGATGACATGATCATCACGGGCGATGGTACAAAAGAGATAGAGGAGCTGAAGAAGAACCTTCCGCAGGAATTCAAGATGAAAGATCTTGGGGGCTTTGAAGTACTTTCTGGGAATTGAAGTCCTGAGATCAGATAAGGGAATCTTTCAGAGGCAAAGGAAGTATGTGTTGGATTTGTTGGCAGAAACTGGTCTAATTAAGTGCAAACCAGTCGACACACCAATTGTTGTGAATCACAAGTTGCAAACTGTGGAAGGAGGTGCAACAACTGATCAAGGAAGATATCAACGACTTGTGGGGAGGCTCATCTATCCGGCTCATACACGACCTGACATTGCCTACGCCGTAGGAATTGTGAGTCAGTTTATGCACGAACCACAAGAAGAACACATGGAAGATGTCCTTAGGATCGTTCGATACTTGAAGGGAACAGCTGGGCATGACGTATTAATGAGGAAATGAGATGACTTGGAAGTAGAAGCTTTTACTGATGCTAACTGGGCGAGTAATCCAGTTGATTATAGATCTACGGCTGGATACTTCACCTTCATTGGAGGGAATTTGCTCTCATGGAGGAGCAAAAAGCAGAAAGTAGTGGCATTGTCAAGTGCTGAAGCAGAGTTCCGAGGAGCTAAACATGGAATCACGGAAATCTTGTGGTTGTGATGGCTGTTTACAGAAATTGGCTTTCCTCTAAAGGAAAAGTGCCGGTTGTACTGCGACAACAAAGCAGCAATCAGTATTGCAGAAAATCCAGTACAACACGATAGGACCAAACACGTGGAGGCAGACCGTCACTTAATCAGACAGAAGACAGATCGATACATCATTGAACTTCCTTACATTCGATCTGAACAGCAACTGACCGACATTTTGACGAAAGTTGTTCCTGTCAAGGTCTTTAGAGAAGTCTTGAACAAACTAAGCATCGGGGATGCCGTTGCTTAATTTGAGGGGGAGTGTTAGAACAGAATATTAGAGAATGTTCCTAACTTGATTATAGGGATTGACAGTTTAATTCTAATAGCTTGATTTAGGGGATTGTACAATTATTACATTCCATTTGTAATAGTGGACAATTCTCTATATAAAGAATTGTCCACCGGTGATTGAATGAATAAGAAACATAAACCTTTTTCCGTTCTCTACTCTCAATATGCCTTCATTTTCTTCCTCTCCTCTATACTAATTCAACATATATATATATATATATATATATATATATATATATATATTAGATATGACAACATTCCTTAATCAACTAGTAGAAGAACCACATGTTATGAATGGGAGGCTTAAGCGGTTAAGCATACTCTAACAAAAGAGTATTTCACTGTTTATTTTTTTTATGAAGTTTTACCCTCCCTCTATGTGAGCTTCATTCCACAACTTTAGCGGCTGGGTTTTACTGCTGCTATACCTTCGTTCCGTTTAATTAATCTCAATTATTATTTCGATTCATTTCATATATTAATTTTATTTATGTTAATAAAAAAAAACTCTCCCATCAGCCCATCCTATCAATTTTATTTATTCACTTTATCTCTCATTAGCTACAGTACACACACTACATTGTTTTTGTACAGTAATTTAACATCTAAATTTTATGTTTAATCTCTTAATGGATCAAATTTTCTTAATTTATGTGTCAAAAAAAAATAAAACTAAAAAATAGTATGAAAGTAGTATTTGTGATGATTGAAAAAAAGAGATCCTCAACGTAGCGTTTAAAATGCCGGCCAATGTGATATAGGTTAAGTGCGTTGCAAAAAATAGGCACATCAATAATAAAAAGTGAGAATTACTACCCCATTTTTTATATTAGTCTCACTTTTTTATGTCAATTAATATACATTTTTTTCGTCAAAACTTAGTATGAGTTCTAAAATGTAATTTTGAAATATTTTTTCTTTTACGAGATATTATGAAAATATTTCAAAATTACATATTAAAACTCGTATTAAGTTTTAATGGAAAAACTTACATTGATTAATATAAAGAAGTGTTACAAATATTAAGAAATGGATGCAGTATATTCGAAATTGGAATGAGAACGTTTTCAGTAGACGTACTTAAACGAAATTATTGGAATGTTTTTCATAGTTATTTTATGATATTTTATGTAAATTGTAGTGAAAAATCCCAAATTACCTATACTATATCATATAACCTCCGATTCATTATATTATTTTTTTATTTTAAACTTTTGGATATGTATTTTCCACCAAAATATATTACGGGTTTTGAAAAATTAGTTTGGAGTTATTTTTGCTTTTACGAGATAGTATTAATGTCGAAGTATCTAGTAAAAGGAAAAAAATCCAAATTAATATGTTAAACCCCGTACTAAGCTTCGGTAGAAATGTATACGGGAAAATTTGTAATATAACATAACAAGTATAATGGAATAGAGATAGTATAAAATATGTTTGTCGAAATCTTGAACTCGAAAATTTTTGAGTTACCTCAAATGTTTATGTGATGTTCTTATACACTTAGGAAAGTGTTTGTAATGGAAAGAGAATGAAATAAATGGGAATCAATGATATATTTTCATTACTTATGTTTGGTTTGAGTAATAGGTTATGCATTACCATTACTTGGAGATAAAATCGATCCCTTATTGATAGGACACAACCCAAGCAACAGGCTCCACATAGCTGGGCCATGAAATGAGCACGGCCTTATGCAGTTCGGCCTAATTACAAGCATATGCGAACTCCAACTCAGCCCACTCGAGCTCGACCATAACACAAGAAGAACTCCTAGTCCAAGCCAATCTCGAAGATATATTCAAGAGAGATAAGGATTCAGATAAGTAGTACATCCCAAACGAGTCCAATTAGGAAAAGACTTTGTATTCGAAAAGGACTCTACTTGTAAACATTTATAAATAGAGGCTAGGATAGAAGAGAGTGGTCACACAATCTCTCTCGATTTCATACTCTAGAAGCAATAAAGACTTTTCTCCCCTCCCGTGGACGTAGATCCGCCTCAAGCGGATCGAACCACGTAAATTCTTGTGTTATTTCTTTCTCGTTCTTTTTATTTTAAAAAATGGCCGAACCCACAAGTCGGTCCGTGCCAAATAATAATATAACTATTAACCACACGCCAACATGCTGGCGGTGGGAATCGAACACAGGATCTCTCACTTGATATCGCCACCTGTTGCCACTAGGCCACAAGGCTCGGATCAATCACTGGCGCCGCCTGTGGGAACTCTATACATGTGTTTTGATCAAAGCTTTTGTTCAGCAACCATGGTGAGACTAGTTACATGATCTAACACATCCAAAGTTGGGGGAGGACATATGACGCCCAAGATGAACAACCCCACCAGCCCAGGGGCCAAGGAGGATGCTCCGCAAGGCAAAGATGATCACCATGCTGGCTTGGAAAGGAAGCGAGCCTCCAGATGGAGATACCCCCGCTAAACCAAATCAACTTGGATGAAGCGGTCAAGGGTTTCTTGACGGACAACGAGCCCAAGTTTAAGGAGTACCTCCGCCAGCTTGGCGAGCTGGAGAAGAAGGGCCCGCGGGAGCAGGAGGCCTCCTCCAAACGAAAACGAACTCCCAGCGTAGAGTATCTCTGCTCTCATAGGGAACGACGCACCCCGCCCCGAGACCGGAATCGGGATCGCATCCGCAACAAGTTTTGGCAGCAAGACCGCAGTAAGAGCCGAGATCGTTCTCGAGATCGCTCCCGAGGTCGTGACCGGAGCCAAGATCGAAAAAAAGACCGCAGTAGAGGCCGGAGTCGATGTCGCAGTAGGAGCCAGGACTAGGATCGTCATCGGGACCGAAAACATGATCGCATCTGAGGCCGGAGCTGTGATCGGAAGCGAGATCACAGCAGGAGTCGCAGCCGGGATCGAAGTCGGGGCTACTGTAGACACCATAGCCGATCTCCCCGACGATCTTCATGATACGAAGATCGGCAAAGGGGAGGATTCGAGGGGTATAGATATCTCTCAACCCCATTTAAGAGGGTTATCTGTAACATTCCCCTCCCCGATGGTTATAAGGTACCTAGCATACCGCCTATGACGGACAGAGCGATCCGGAAGATTTCTTGGGTCGATTCCAATACAACATGATGAATCAAAGGCTCAAAGAGATTCACATATGTAAGTTCTTTCCTGAGCTCTTGATCGATACTGCCAGACGATGATTCGATAGTCTACGATCTAACAGTATCGGATCCTACCCCGAGTTGATTGATGCATTCAAGAGGAGGTTCTTCCAGAAAGCCAAGCCAAAGTACACCTCAACCCAATTCTTGACGGTCAAACAATGAGAAGGGGAGTCTATAAGCGACTTCCTAACAAAGTTTAATAAGGAAGCCTTACAAGTTGATAAGGTGAGTGATATCCTCATCATCTCGGCGTTCCAAAACGCCCTCCGACCTGGAGCATTGTATCGAGAGCTCGTTTGGCGAGAACCCTAGACGCAGTCCGAACTCTGGAGGATAGCAGATAAGTTTGCACGAGCAGATGACGCGGACAAAAGAAAACGTGACTAGGAGAAGGGCGGATCATCTGGGAAAAAGAAGCAAAGTGGAGATCGCGGCAAGCAATCCCAAGGTCAAGGTCGACGAAACGCGTATGACTAGCTACAAAGAGGCCCGTTGGAGTCCGACTAAGACCTAAACAAAGTATAGAGTCCATGCTGGGCCTCGCCAGAATCCCGAGCAGACTCTGTATACCCCATTGACGAAGCGAAGGGGGAGATTTACGAGCTCCACACGGACCTATTCGAGAAGCCGCGGCCAATGCTGAAATCGGCAGACCGCCGATCTAAAAAGCAATACTGCTAATTCCATGAGGACCACGGGCATGATACGGAGGAGTACCGTGACCTAGCGGAGAGTATTGAGGCCCTAATACAAAAGGGGACTCTCAAAAATGCAAAAGTCGTGGTCCTGGGCAGAGTAAAAACAAGAAAGGTCGGAACGAAGGAAAAGACAATTGTGGCACACATGCCAATAAGAAGCCGAAGAAGGAGCCAGATGACGATGAGGACGATATGCCTCAGTTTGATGGAATGATTGAGGCTATCACCGGACTTCCTCCGGGCCAAACCAAATCCTCCTTGAAGGGCGAAGCTCGAGGACCCAGTTCGGATGAGTCAACAAATAAGAGGCTCAAGAAAGAGGAGGCAATTACTTTCTCCGAAGATGATCCAGTTCCCGCCAAGGTACCTCACCAGGATGCAATTGTGATCCAGGCTGGTGTTGCCAATAAGCTCGTCCACCAAGTGTTTGTGGACAGTGACGCTTCGGTAAGCGTTCTCTTCAAGAGTTGCTTCGACAAGCTTAACATCGATGCAACTCGGTTGACTCCGGCTCCACTACCCTTGCGGAGTTTCGCTTAGAACGAAACTCGCCCAGAGGGGATCATAAGCCTTCATGTGACTGTTGGACGATCTCGTTCGAGCTCCACCACATTGGTGCAGTTTTTCGTGGTGCAGGCCCCTTCGCCATATAACATCATACTGGGGCGAGATTGGTTGAATGCGCTGAGAGTTGTGTGCTCAACGTATCAACTGGTGATAGAGATCCTAACCAAAGGTGGGGTGGTCACAGTTCGAGGCGACCAGAAACGAGCAAAGGAGTGTATGCAGATCGCACTGTGGGGTGTACAGATGACAGTTCGGCACCTGTAGGCATAGCAACCACAGAAAACTGAGGAGCCGGAAGAGGAGAAGACATCGCTTGCTCAGGAGCCACTTACAGAAGAGATCACCTTGTATGGCGATGACCCGCTCAAGGTCGTCAAGGTCGGATTTGTGGGGGTGCCTCACCTTAGGCAACATGTGGTCTAGCTCCTCAGAGAGTACCAAGATGTCTTCGCTTGGACACCTCTCGATATGACTGGAGTCTCTACCGAGATCATCACCCATAAGCTCAACATCGATCCCAGCGCCAGGCTAGTGAGCAAAAGCAGCGTCAGTTCGCTGCGGAAAGAAACCAGGTCATTCATGAATAAGTAAAGCAGCTTCTCCGAGATCAAATCCTATTCGAGGTCAAATACCCGACCTGGATAGCAAACCTGGTGATGGTCAGAAAAGAAGGAAGAGGTGGCGGATGTGCATAGATTATATAGATCTTAACAAACACTGCCTAAAAGACTGTTACCCTCTCCCTAATATAGATAAGAAGGTTGAGGCTCTAGTAGGATATGAGCTTTTTTGCTTTTTAGACTAAGGGTTATCATCAAGTTTTAATGAGCAATGAAGACGCCCCCAAAACAACATTTATTACTGATTTTGGGGTTTTCACGTATAGAAAGATGCCCTTTGGTCTAAAAAATGCGGGAGCGACCTATCAAAGGATGGTCGACAAGCTATTTTAGCCCCATATCGGGAAGATCATCTAAGTCTACGTCGATGATATTGTCGTCAAAATTAAAGAGAAAACTACCTGTATCGACCACCTCAAAACAGTTCTCAGCATTATCCGACGTGTCAACCTAAAGCTAAACCTGCAGAAGTGCACGTTCATGGTTCGAGCTGGGAAGTTTTTGAGATGTTGGATATCACAGAAGGGTTTAGAGGCTAACCTTTCCAAAGTTCAGGTCGTCAAGGACATGAAGGTACCGAAGTCTATCCATGATGTGCATAAGCTAACAGGATGTCTGGCTGCTTTGAGTCGCTTCCTATCAAAGGCAGCCAAGAAGCAACTCCCTTTTCCAAGATTTTGAAGAAAGCGCAGAACTTCGAGTGGGGAGAGGAGCACCAGAAATCTTTTGACGAGCTAAAAGAATACCTTGCAAAGCTCCTTACACTGTCCGTGCCAAAAGAATGAGAAACTTTATCTCTGCACCTCGCAGTCTCGGATGAGTCCATTAATGCGGTACTAATACCCGAAGACGGACGTCGCCAACTTCCAGTCTACTTCATCAGTCGAGCACTCAAAGGACCCGAGCTGAGGTATCAACCATTGGAGAAGACCGCTTTGGCACTAGTCAATGCGGCAAGACAACTCAGGCCATACTTTCATGCACATCTAATACAAGTCCTTACCGACCTACCACTAAGGCAAGTCCTCACAAAGCCAGAAGCCTGTGGCAGAATTGCGAAGTGGGCCATAGAGCTAGGGGAGCACACCATATCGTTTCATCCCCGGAAGGCCAGAAAGGTGTAACAGCCCAAGTTTTTAGAACCCTCTTTGTAGCTCCTCGGTGGAGGTTTCACGAACTAGCTTTTATAAAGATGTTAAGTAATTTCGTTATATCCACGGGTTTCTTGAGTTTTATGTGTGGTTTACTATATGCTCTTGTGTGTATTCTGTGATTCTTTGAACCTTATGTGACCATACGTGCTCTAACATACGTGAGCTAACTTACCT
>JAOWBJ010151207.1:0-12209 GCA_028566335.1 Monarda citriodora | reverse complement strand
TATATAAACAGTGAGCTCCATTTCCACACAACACTCTCAACTCATCACCACCACCACCAGCAGCAGAAGAAACCGGAGAAACAAAAATAATAAATAAAAATTAAAGAAAAAAGAAAAAAGAAATGGTGAGGCCGCCTTCAGTCGACAGCAACGGAATGAAGAAGGGTGCTTGGAGTGAAGACGAGGATAACAAATTGAGGGCTTATATTCAGAGATACGGCCATTGGAATTGGAGGTTGCTCCCTAAGTTTGCCGGTAAGTATATGTAAATTAACTCAAGATCCAAACCCTAATTGAAATTTTTAATTAATTACTTATATTTTGTGTTTCTTGATTAGGGTTGAAGAGATGTGGGAAGAGCTGCAGATTGAGGTGGGTGAACTACTTGAAACCTGGGGTTAGAAGGGGAAATTTCAGCAAGGAAGAACAAGAACTCGTCATCAAGTTGCACCTCCAGCTCGGAAATAAGTACGTTCTGATGTTCATTTTAACTATTATCTTGTGATTTTTAGTTTCACTCAAAAAAATAAGCATTTGATATCTTCTATTGCCAAAACATGTAGCATTTTCTATTGTATTAATAGATTAACTGCGTGTGCAAGTTCTAAAATTTAGATTTTTCAAGGCTTAGAGCATACAGTTTCCTTATATACATCATAAATTTTGAATCATTTATTATGTCGCATATTGTTAATCTATTAAAACAATAGAAGTAACTATACACTTTGGCAATAGAAGATCTGAACTAAAGAATAAGAACTAATTGTTGATTTCATGAAATAATTCAGGTGGTCCGCCATTGCAGAGAAGCTCCCGGGAAGAACCGACAACGAGATCAAGAACTTTTGGCACACGCACGTCGAGAGACGGCGCAAACCGCTCCGTAATCAGATCAAGAAATCTCCAAATCCCATGATAATTCAAGCTGATGAAAACCCTATGAATCTCTTCGAAACAACGGATTCCTCGGAGGCTTCCTCTCTCTCTCAAGGATTCGGAGATTTTGACGTCCTATCTCTCTCTACAAACCCTCATCAAGACCAGCTGGAGGTGATGCTGTCCCAAATTCTGGAGGCGGCGGATGCCAACGAGGCTACTTTCGCGCCCTTTCTTGATGCTGGAGGAGAGTTCGACTATCCTGAGCTCCGGAACACGGGTTTCTCGTGCTCCGGACCCTCCTACGTGGACAGTTGGACGGCGGACGAGGATTTGTGTGGAAGAAGCTTCTGGAACGAATCTTCTTCGACGACTCCGAATTCGGAGAGTGAAAGCAGCAGCTATACATATCCACAGTATACTACTACTCCGGTGGAGGAAGAGGGTTTGCTTTATAATTACGATCCTCTCCTTGTTGAGTATTTTGACTATGAAACCAATCTCTTTTGCTAGTATTAAGGAGGAAGAAGGGGTTCGATTTGATTTCTCAGAGCAAATTCACGAATAGTGACTAGGATTTCTCCGACTGAGAATAATGTTGTTACTGTGTATAATATTTTGCACCATTATATGTATGTGTGGAGTTTTTGTAAGTCCAGTTTACTAGAGATATATATAAATAAAATGGTGATCATGCTTTGATGTTTAACTAAATTCTTGATTTATGTTCTCAGATTTTGTTCGGAGTGTGATGAATGATGAATCATAAAAACCGCAAATTGAAACCCCCTTGAGTAAAAAAGAATAACTCGATATCTTCATAAATAAATCTTCAAGAAATTTACTGTCAATTTAGATGAAGGATCATAAGGTGATTTCATGTAAGCTGATGTTAATTTGAATTATATATATAGTAGAATTTCATGTGTAAGGGATGATATATGCAGTACTCCTCTATCACACTTCTAAATTGTCTCATTTCTATTTGACACAAAACTAATGAAATGGGACTCTGTCATTGTTTAAGATTGTTTAGAAATTAAGCCCTAAGAATACTGAATTATATTGTTGAAATTATGATAGTCCGGGATCGCAAGGTTTTGGCTAAGTTTAGGTTTTTTGGGTTGGGTTTAATTAATGGGTTGGGTTAGATTAGGGATTAATAGGTTATATTTACGGATGATGTGATGAGTTGAAGTGATGTTAGATATTTCCATTTTTTTGGAAAGATGATTAATAAACACTACAAAAATGCATCGGATTACCGACGAATGTGATCTGTCGGTGATTACCGACGGATTATCCGTCGGTAAAAAGGCAGGTCGGCAATCACCGAAGGAAATCCGGCCGTCGGTAATCATCGATGGAAATGTGATTACCGACATATTTTTTGTCGGTGATTATTTTTCCGTCGGTAATCACCTACAGTAATTTGTCCCATATCGAAAACTTATGGAGTAACTTGCTTGTATTTAATAAGCCTCCCTTCATAGCTCATCGACTTCTTTACTTGATGAATTATGACTTGGCTATTGTGTCTTCGGCATCTACCGAGCTATGGCTGACCCAGCTACCGAAACATGTGCAAAAAGTAAATTAATATTAAAGAAAAAAATTAAAAAAATAATAATAAAACCAACGGAATTACCGACGAAAAATCTGTTGATAAGATTACCGAAAACAACATAATTTAGAATATGGAGGTAGTATATGTTTAATTTCTAGTCAGCAATATGTTTAATTTCTAATAACTTGCTGACGGAAAAACAATTAATTCTTGAAATTAACATTTTATTATGATAGTTTGTAGGTATGATATTGAGGTGTGGTTACTATTGAAACATCATGATCGAAGCTTAATTCAACATGTACCATCGATACACTCTTTCGTCTCAACAGCCCTATTATTCTACTGAATCATATATCCAACTTTAAATGAAACATTTTATTGCATAGTTCATGAAAAGCTATATATGTATTTTATATATATATAAAAAAAAATTCCGACTCCAAATGTAACATTCAATTGCATAGTGCCGCGTATATATAAAGAATTATTTTCATGTGTAAAATTGGAACGGTTAGTTATGTGTGAAACAAATAATGAAATAAAACATTAACAGACATCTTATTAATTTACATATGAGAAGGAAATATATATACATATACAAAAAGAAGAATTGATTACAGGAACCAACGTGGCATACAAAAGAAATACAATACTAAAATATACTCTAATAAACATATCTAAGTAAATATTGTTGAACGAATCTTGACCTATATAGTTCATCTATACTCATATATAATAATTCTAGCATCCCTAAAAATAATAGTGTAAACATTTTTAATATGTAAAATGTTTTTATTTTATCTAAAAGTAGATATGCACAACACAGACCCAGTTCGATTCTTGACTGATGCATATATATTTTTTTAATTCTACTTTTGAGTCTACCTTCAGTATCAAGCTCAATAGCTATTATTTAAACTAACATCTAAATATTATTTTTAATTTTCTTAATAAATTCATTCACATTCCAACACAAATACAATTTATATTTAATTCTTCCGGACGCAACGAGCGGGCAATACACTAGTTGTAACTAACCAATAACCAAGATATATTAAATCCATTGTCGTTTAATGTATTTGCATTTGTAGAGGGTTGACACGTGACATATTTTAGGGCTTATATTTTTCTTATGTTTTATATCTACCGTATATAATAATTATTCACCCCTAAAAATAGAAGTGTTAACATTTTTAATATCCAAAATACCCTCACACTCCCAAAGTAGAAAGTGATGGAAGGTACAGACCCGGGTTCGATTCCCAGTTGATGCATTTATTAATTCTTTTTTTTTTAATTTTACTTTTTGGCTTACTCTCAATCTCAGGCCCAATCACTTTTATTTTTAATTTGCTTAATAAATTATTTCAACGCAAACACAATTTATATTTAATTCTTCCCGCCGAAACGCGCGGGCACCACGAGAGTATACTTAAATCATAATATGTTACGTGTCATTAATATGCTAATATAATAAATGATGTCATACAATGAGGCAATAGAAGATTTAGATTCTTAAAACTTGACCTTGGAATGTGTGCCTGTGTTGATCTAGCGGTAGAGGTTAAGTTCTTGCAGTATAGGTGTACAAAGAAGGCCCCTCCGGTTTTACACCTTTTTTTATGCTGATGATATTCTCATCTTCAATCAGCCTTAGAGGACTTCGGTTCATCCTTGGTAGAGTGTCTAGCACATTACACGGTCGTTTCTGGGCAACTTGTCAACAATGCAAAGAGCCAATTCTTTGTGAGCGACAAGTATGCTGGTTTTGCGCCGATGATTCAGGAGGAGGGTGGCTATATTAGGGGTTCCTTGCCTTTTACCTATCTTGGGGTTTCGATCTACAAAGGGTACAGGTGCGCTGATCATCTTCTTCCTATCAGACAGCGTATGATGGATAGGATTCACAGCTGGTCTCACCGACATCTCTCTTTTGTTGGGCGTTTGGTGCTGATCAAGAGCACACTGGCCACGATCCCGCTACATATCTTTCAGGTTATGGAACCGACAAAAGGTATTCTTCATCAGTTGGAGCAAGTTATGGCGCTCTACTTTTGGGGCTCCACTGTAGAGCAGAAGAAGAGGCACTGGATTAGTTGGCGTCAGATTTGTCATCCGTTTGAGGATGGTGGTCTAGGGATTAGGAGCTTTGAGGAGATGGTCACGACTTTCAGTTACAAACTCTGGTGGTGACTCCTTGCACAGGACTCGTTATGGGCCAATTCACTATAAGTAAATATTGTACTGGTTTGTCTGACATTTATTGTTCTGCTTACACCAAACATGATAGTCCTATTTGGCATCGTTTGACGCGTATCTGGCCTTCTATGTCCCACTATGTGCGTTGGTCTGTTGGTAAGGGGGAATTTAGTTTTTGGGATGACGTATGGTTTGGAGATCGTACCCTCAGATCATACTGTCCGCCTAGAAATAGCTTTCCCCATGCCTGCATTAGGGATTTCTTGCATAATGGTACATGGGATTTAGCTATATTGCATGATTTGCATGCCTTATATGGTCTGCCTGTACATGTTATTGATGCTCTGAGTGAGATTCCGGTTGAGGTGGAGAGTTGGGATGTGAGACGTTGGGCGCTGACTCGCCACGGTGAGTTCTCGGTGACCTCTGCTTGGGAGCACGTGCGTCACAAGCTGCCTCGTCACCCCCTATTCGCCCAGATTTGGCAGGATTGCATCACTCTCACAGTTTCGGTGTTCCTTTGGCGGCTGCTGATATTCCTCCAACTACCGAGGCAAGATATAATAATGAAAACACGTAAAAAGAACACAAATGTAACGTGGTTCGATCTACGTGAGTAGATCTACGTCCACGGGGGTAAAGGGCGCTTTGAGTTGGATTGATCGAGTAGGAAGATTACAAGGTACAAGAATGCCTGCCCTAATTCTATGAGTACTATCTATTTATATGGAGCCACAATCTGCATGGGCTTCGTATCGCCCATGTCTCGCAGCCCATCAATCTCCCTTGATTATGCATGGCAAGTTCTAGAATCTTCCCCGTTAATCATGCTCTGATTATGGTAATTATCCGTTCATCTTGTCCTTGCCAGCTGTTCGGTACTAATCACGGTAACTGTCCAAAAGTAGCCTGCAGGAGTGAGGGTACCGCGTACTTTTAAAGTACAGGATGTGGTACAGGGGTAACCTCGGTGAGCGAAAAAGGGGAGCGCCTCGGTATTACCGAGGTGCGTTGACCTGCTCTACTATCCTCGGTTTTACTGTGGTGTATTGATCGGCCCCACTGTGTTAGTGACGAGGTTCCCATGACCGAGGAGTTACCGAGCTTTGGAGTTGTGTGAAAGTTTCTATCCTCGGTTTTACTGTGGTGTATTGATCGGCCCCGCTGTGTTAGTGACGAGGTTCCCATAACCGAGGAGTTACCGAGCTTTGGAGTTGTGTGAAAGGTTCAGTGATCTCTGCTCGTCCCGTAACCGAGGAATACCGAGGTTCCCGTTGTCTCCTGCCTTGACCGAGGAGTTACCGAGCTTCGGAGTTGTATGAAAGGTCCAGCGATCTTTGCTCGTCCCAGCCACTAGGTCCGTTACAGATTGGGCCTAGTGATTGGGCCGGGCACAGTACTGGGCCGTACTCTATCAGAGCCCCCCCACAAGCGAGGTAAGGAGGAGGTCTTGCCGATTTTTAGCCGAGATTTCGGGTTGGGGTCGACCGAGCAGAAATCCACCGAGCTTTCACCGTGTTCATGTGCTAGGGTTTAGACGAGCTTCATGCGCGTGGGGGTTGGTTTCCGCACGTGAGACCTAATCGTTGCGACTCTTGGACTTCCCGCTCCTTTATGGGGAAGTGGAAACGGCGCCTGCCGCCTCCTTAAATACTCGCCCTTGATTTTTTTCAAAACTTTTTCACTTTCTTCTTCTTCCTCCGGCGATACAGAATAGTTCCGATATCCAGCGATTTTCGGTGGCGATTTCTTCGTGATTTTCCGGCCAACTCTTCACTACCGTTTTCTTCTTTTCCTTAGCGCCCTATCGACAAGTAAGTAAATATCTTCCTCTTCATTGCATGCTGGGGGTGGGGGTGACGCTTCTGAGCCGACGCCGGAATCTCCTTCTCCTCCTCCTTCTCCGGCGGCAGTAGCTAGAAAACCAAGGTCCCCGGCAACGTGGCAGATTATCCGTCGATTATTAGTGAGGGGGATATCCCGTCGCTCCGTCGCCGGTATTCCATTCCCGACGGTTGCGTGCACAGGGCGGCCGGTCCTAGTGACCGGGCTGACCACCCGCCGTCGGGTTTCTGTACTGTATACGAGGCTTGTCTAGCCTCGGGTTTACGTCTTCCTCTTCCCTCCGTCTTTGTAGAATTTCTGACGAGGTTAAAGCTGCCGTTGGGTCAGCTAACCCCAAACGTTTTTATGCATTTAATACCTCTCGCCGTAGAGAGCCATAGGTTAGGTTTTCCTTTAACTGTAGATATGATATTTCGCTTCTTCCAATTCAAGAAGCTCGGGTCTTGCTACTATTTTTCTCCCCTTCTTGAATTCCAACCCAAGATAAAATCTAAGTGGCAAGCGTGGCAGAATAGTTTTGTTTTCTGCTCGGGTTCTGGGGTTCCTCTCTTTCCGTGGCGCGAGCGCCGCATAGGTCGGGTGGCCATAGAGAGTTTAGGAGAGGTGGAGGCTGGGCTGGAGGAGCTCGACGAGTTTACGAAAGTGTATACCGAGCGTGAGCTCGCTAACGCCGGGCTCCGTGCCCCGGTACCCGAGGGTGAGGCTAGTTACCCGCGTTGTATCTTAGCTGCTCTTCCTTTTTTGTTTTTCTTTGCTGTCTACCCTTGTGTAAGTTGTATTTGCTCTCCTTTTGCAGTGTCTTTGTGGAAGAAGTTGCGCGGCAAGGAGGGGGAAGAGAAGAAGAAGGAGTCCAAGAAGCGGAATCCTACCGTCTCCCTGCCCGGCGATCTTCATGCCTCAAAGAAGGCTAGGGCTGTTACCTCGGCGTCTGCCGGGGTCTCCCCTTCTCCCATTTCTTCCGAGAGGACCCCTCCTCTCGATGATCCTTTTGTTCAGGCGCTGAGTGTGTCTCGGCAGCTTGCTTTTCCTGTCGGCCCCATTCTTTCTGCGGTTGGGGCCAGGCCAGTTACTGTTTCTCCCACTTTCCCCGAGGATGCTGGATGGCGGTCCGCCGCCGTGGAGGTAACTTTCTTTTCTTTGCTTGGTGTTTATTATTTTTTCCGAACCGAGTTGTGCTTATGTTGATTCGTATTGCAGCAAGCAAAGCGAGTCTTGGCTTTCACAAAGCGGAGCATTACTGAGCTCGATAAGGCTGAGGAGGTGATTGTCAAGAAAAATGATGACATCTCTCGTCTTCGGCAGAAGATCGAAGATTCTGAGCACCGTGCTTCCGCGGTGCTGCGGGCTCAGAGGAGGAGTGAGGCAGAGGCCTCGGCTGTTAAGGCTGAGGCGGTTGAGGCTCGGAGGCAGCTCGAGCAGCAGCAACGCCAGCATGAGCTGGAGATGGCCGGCATCGTGAAGGCGCAAGGTCAGGGCCTCCGGGCCTACACTGAGAAGCTCTTTTGCTGTATGCAGTTTTCTGCTATGGTGAGCGCTCTCGCTAACCTCGGAGGAGACCTCGACCCGTATGCTCGGGTGATCAAGGCTTGGCTTCAGTCTCTTCCTCTGCTCGATCATCTCCCCTCCTCGTCTTCTCCCCTCACCCCCGAGCTCGTGCTGTCCTGCACGGTTGATCAGGACACTGTAATGGAGCGCGAATGCTTGAAGGTCGGCGATGTGCCGCCTGTTGAGGTGATATAGCCTGGGATCATGGACCAGGGGGAGGAGGAGGAAGAGGAGGAACGCCACGAAGAGGAGCACGCCGAGGCAGGCGCTGGCGACGTCGGCGGTGGATGAGAGGGTGAACACACCGAGCTTGTTGAGCAAGTGGTGGTTGACGCTTCTGCCACGCACCAGCCTTCTCTTGAAGCCGGCGGAGAAGAAGTATGAGTCTTGCCTCCTAGCTGCTCTTAGGAAAAAATATTTCTTTTTTGTATTTTTGATGTATGCTGTCCGGCCGTTGTGCCCGGTGTATGTACTTCCTTCTTTATTAATGAAATTTCTTATTTTCTTCTTCACATTCCTTATTGCTCTTTTTCTCATCTGTTCTTGTAGTCTCCCGTGCATCCGTATAACTATTATGATGACGAATTGAGGGGCTTGTACCACAAGCTCTTTTATGCGAGGAAGGACATTGAGTACTGGATCGACTTGCATAGCTAAGCTACTGACAATGTAGAGGAGGCCAAGAGGGATGTTGAATATTGGATCGATAGTTATACTCGGGCTACGGATGAGGCTCAAATTGAGCTTGATAGATTGTCTGCGCAGCTGGCAGACACCGAGCAGCGCTTGGAAGCTTTGGAATCCGAGCAGGAAAAGACCCTCCCCGATAGGTGGATCATCACCGAAGAAAATTTTGAATATGAAAGTATTATCCACAGGGACAGTGGTCTTACTATCACCGAGGTTGAAGACATGATGCACGAGGTATGGGAGAAGTGTATACCTCTAGAGAAGGAAGGCCGCACATCTACTGAGGGGTATCGCACTTATGTTGACGAGCTCTGGAAGTACTCCAAGATATATAGCTTATATCAAAATCGTTATCCCAAGCTGATGAAGTTACCTGCAGAGACCCCACTTCCTCGTGGCACCGCTGCCTTTCCTGCCGAGCCGTATGTGCCAGAGGAGCGCCGACGTAGAGGTCAGGGGAATAGATCGGTTTCCAGCTCGCGTGGCCGAAGGGGCCGAGGCAGTGGACGTGGTGGGCAAGTGGACCTTCAATAGCTTGATGCCATACTTCGTACTGGGGCCGCTGATATTAGCAGAACTGGTAGTTCATAGAGCTTGTAATATACTTTGCCGTGTATTCGACCTTCTTGTAAATTTTGTCCATTTATGGAATGGTTTTTTACTGTAACGAATTTGTAGTCTTGTTGATGCCATAAAAATGCACCTTAACCTCGGCTCCGCCGGAGGGAGCGACCCTATGCTATTGCCGAGGTCTATTTTCCTTGTTTGGCGAGTAGTATCGCGAGGAGTGATCTCCTTGCGCGCGCTTAAAGAGTTCCTCTAATGAGGATTTGAGTAACCTTTTTCTTAAGGAGAGATTATTATCCTTGGGGATTTCTCTTCCTTTTATTAGGTTTACCCGAGCTTGAGGGGACCATCTCTTTTTAAAAGGTTTTTCCCCTCTTTTGCTCGTTGTCACAAAAGGGGGCCAGCCTTTGTGATATACAAATAATGGAAGTACATAGCATAAGTGGGAATAACACAACACAAGTAAAGAATGATGGAAAAAATTAAAAATGGTATGCAGAAATTTCTTTCATTCAAAGTTTGAAAAGGACTTTTCCATGTAAAAAACTGAATGGACATGTTGACATATGCAAGACTCCCCACTCATACAAAATACTTCTTTAAATTCGAGATATGCCAGGTCCGGGGTAAAGACTCACCAGACATTCTAGCTAGTTTATACGCGCCTTTCCCGTAGACTTCTATGACTTGGTAGGGTCCTTCCCACGTCGGTTCAAGTTTGCCAATCTTCTCAGCTCTGCTCGCTTTATTATTTCTGAGGACAAGGTCCCCTACTTTGAATTCTCGAGCTTTTATACGTCGGTCATGCTACCGAGCTATCTGTTGCTTATACCGAGCTTCCCTGATAAAGGCTCGTTCCCTTTTTTCCTCTAGTAGGTCAAGCTCTGCTCGGAGATTTTCCTCGATTTGTTCGGGAACGAAGTTTGCTGTCCTCGGACTTGGCAGACCGATCTCTACCGGGATGACTGCCTCGGCTTCGTGCACCAAGCTGTAAGGTGTTTCTCCTGTCGCCGTGCGAGGCGTTGTCCGGTATGACCATAAAATTTGTGGTAGATTTTCTGCCCATTTCCCTTTGGCCCTGTCGAGGCTCGTCTTTAGTCCTTTGATCCGCGTCCGGTTGGTCACCTCGGTTTGTCCGTTTGCTTGTGGGTGTGCGATCGAGGTGAACTTTTGCTTGATCCCGAGCTCTTCACACCAATTCTGGAAGCTTTTATCTGCAAACTGTGTGCCGTTGTCTGACACTAGAACTTTCGGTATGCCAAACCGACAGATAATGTACTTCCATACAAAGGTTCGAGCTTTGTGGCTGGTAATTGTTGCTAGAGGCTGAGCTTCTACCCATTTGGTGAAGTAGTCGACGACTACAATGAGGAACTTCAGATGTCCGGGAGCTCGCTCAAAAGGGCTTACAATGTCGATGCCCCACTGCATGAACGGCCATTGGCTTTGCATGCTGGACAACTCGGTCTGCGGTAACCGTGGCACGTTACCGTGTATCTAGCACTTGTCGCATGTTTTCACCAGTTGCGTAGCATCATTAACCATGGTAGGCCAATATTATCCCCATCTCAACACTTTTTTAGCTAACACTCTTGCTCCGATGTGACTCCCGCAGGATCCTTCGTGTACCTCTCGTAACACGTATTCTGCTTCCTCGGGTCCGACGCAACGCAGCAGTGGTTGGAGGTAAGCCTTCTTGTACAGGATTCCTTCCTGTTGCTCGTACTTGGTAGCTCGGCATAAGATCTTCCGAGCTTCTTGCTTGTCATCTGGTAGGCTCTCATCTATTAGGTAGGAAAGGATAGGAGTCATCCAACTTGGTTCCTTGGAGCAAGATTGGACCTCGGCTTCTTCTATGCTCCGGTGGCTTACCTCCTCCATTGGGAGCGAATTTTTCGCGAGGCTTCCTTTGCTCAGCGCATCTGCTCGGCTTTTCTCCGATAGTGGAATCCGGATAATTTTGAAGTATGAAAATTTTTGTTGCCATTGCCGAGCTTTCTCTAGGTATTTCTTCATCCGTTCACCTTTTGCCTCACTTGTTCCCAGCATGTGTCCCACAACTACTTGAGAGTCACAGTGGACCTTTATGCTCCGGATTTGAAGAGCATGGGCTAGTCGTAGCCCGGAGATCAGAGCTTCATATTCTGCCTCGTTGTTAGTCGCAGGGAAGGTGAAACGAAGTAAGTGTGTTACCTCATAACTGTCTGGGGTGACGAGCAGTACTCCCGTTCCGCTTCCTGACTTTCATGATGCTCCGTCAACGTACCCTAACCAAGATTCTTTCTTTTCAAAGAATTTCCACGTAGGTTCGACTTCGGTTTTTTCTTCTACCTCGGTTGGAGGAGGTTGTGGTAGTGGTTCTTCCTTCAGCCGAGGTTCTACTAAAAAAATCCGCGAGGGCTTGAGCCTTGATTAATTTCCGAGGAAGAAATTCCAAGGAATGCTCTCCGAGTTCAATGGCCCACTTTGCTATTCCTCCGGATGCTTCTGGCTTGGTGAGGATTTGGCGAAGCGGGAGATCAGTGAGGACTTGTATCATGTGGGCTTGAAAGTATGGTCGGAGCCTCCGTGAAGCATTAACTAGTGCCAGCGCAACTTTTTCTAACAGTTGGTACCTCGTTTTTGCGCCTTTGAGGGCTCGGCTGATGAAGTATACTAGCCTCTGCTGGCGTCCTTCCTCTTTTACTAGCACCGCACTAATCGTCTCTTCTGACGCGGCGAGGTATAGAGAATGACTTTCTCCGGGGGTGGGGGCTGCCAGCATCGGAAGTTCTATTAAGTACCACTTCAATTCTTCAAAAGCTTTCCGTTGGTCCTCACCCCACTCGAACTTCGGAGCTTTTTTTGAGTATCTTGAAGAACGGTAGTTGTTTCTCTGCAGCTTGTGATAAGAACCTGCTTAATGCGGCCAGGCATC
>JAOWBJ010151100.1:0-12209 GCA_028566335.1 Monarda citriodora | reverse complement strand
GCAGTATTAATAGTGAAAAGGCTGTATAATAGTAGAGCAGTGAAGACAGCTAACATAGAAATCATCTGGTAACTGAATATTCGTATTCAAATTCTGTTGCAGATAAACAAAATTTCACGAGGCCAATATTACTGGATGACTAAAGCACTCCAAGAAAAACTGAGGTCCATGCATTTCAAATTTAACAATGGCTAAGGTCAATCTATACTACTATTATTTATTACTTAGGAAATTGCTGATGATGCACTGGACATGTCCAAACAGAATGACAAGTATTTTATACAAGATGTGAAGTGGCATACCCTAAACGCTCACGAGTTCGGTTCTTCCAATAGTCAGCAGTAGTTTGTGAATCAATCATCGCACCTGCAACAAAAGGGAGGTGCTTTACATACTCCAGTTTGAAGTAATGCCCTCGCATTTCATGAATCCACCACAAAACCTTGGGGAGTACACGCCGAACATTTTCTTGGAGCACAGGATCCAGCCACTTGCCGGCCACGGCAGTGTTTAAAATGACTAGATCAGCTTTAAGAGCTGCATTAACTGTCTCTTGCCCCTTTGCAGGCATGATCTACATTAAATGACACACGATCTATTATGATTCTGATACACTATATTTACTAGAAGAATGCAGCTCAATAAAGTTGGAATCAATTTAAAACCTCCACTCCTCTGTCAGTCATTCTTTGTTCCAAACTGAAAATCACTTCATCTGGCTCGGCAGGCTTCTGATTAGTGATCCAGACTACTCGTGTACCAACAGCTCTTAACAGAAATGCAAGCTCCATTAGTAGCAACGGTCCACCTGTCAAAAAAAATTGGAAATGAATTTAGCATTTCGAGTCTCTTGTTACAGATTCATTTCTAGAAGATTAGCTTTGCCTAAGCAATTTGTGACACTGCTCTTCTTTTCAAATGTAACACACTTCTCAGAGAAACTGATTTGCAGATAGGAATAAAACAGTTAAACAAATACACATTACGCCTTCATAAGTAGCAATCTCAATTTAAAAGAATACAGCGAAATATCAAATATCACACCCCTCTCATCATATCCACATCATACAGTGAAACATTACCTAATTACGCACTTCACCATAATTTCCTATAAACAAGATGCGCAAGAAAATGATTGATTCTAGTAAACTATGAAATACCTGAGAGCGAGAGCTCATGTGACACCATGAGCACGAACTTCGATTTCATAAAATCGAGTGGATTTTCAGCTTTCGCAGCAGTGGTGCTGCCTGAGTTGAACGAGTGAATGGGAGCATCAAAGTTGTGATTGCCAGAATACTCGACGGAGTTGCATGAACAGAACGAGGCTCCGATGAAGAACGCGACGGCGGTGGAGAGAGCCATGCATAGCAATATCACCAATGACCACCGCTTTTGAACTGGAACGAACGACGCCACCGTCGAATGCTTCGCCATTCTCTTGTTTATGTACAGGCGAAACGATTAACGATCAAATTAAGTACCTAATTGTCCCATTAGGGCTCCGATTTTGGGATAGTGGAGAAAACTTGCTCACTGGCACTGCTTGGAAGACCGAAGATGGATCTAAAGCTTCAACCCTGCCTTACCGTATCGAGACATTTCAATCTTTTTTAGTTTACTAGTACTACTATGGTGTTGGGTTTCTCCGAATACGAATATCAAATCAAAATAATTAATGTTAATAATAAAAATTGACAATCGGATTTAAAAAATTTATACGGTTACTACCTTCATATATATTACTATATAATAATTATTTATCCTCCTATAAATAGAAATGTTAACATTTTATCATATGTAAAATATCCAAAATACCTTCGTTTTTTACCAAAAATAAAAAGTGGTGCACAGTATTCGAGTTCGATTCCCGACCGATGCATTTATTCTTTTTATTTTTTAATTCTACTTCTTGGTCTACTCTCACTCTTTGCCTCAATAGCTATTATTTAAACAAGCATCTAATTTTTATTTTTAATTTGCTTAATAAATTCATTAACATTCCACCACAAATATAATTTATATTTAATTCTTCCCGACGCAACGCACGGCAACACGCTAGTTTCATTTAAATAATCTTAGTTTGATCGGGCATAAAAACCAATAAAAGTGATATATGTGATTGTAATTAATTTTGAATAGAGAAAGTTAATTATAGTCACATATTTGTCATTTTAGGAAATATAACTAATAAGTGATATGTATCAAAATGAAAAGTAAGACTATTTAAATGAGATAGAGGTAATATATGAGAACAATAAAAATAGATGATCAATTAACAGTTTAGATAATTTATATGATTATCAGGGGCGGATCCAGAAAAAATGCTGAGCGGGGGCTGAGACCATTAAATTTTCAATATCGATACAATAATCTTAAAATTCGAATTGTTGGTGGGGGCTTTCTCATAAAAAATCATTACAACTATTGATATTTTCGTAAAATTTTAAGTTAAAATAAGAGTAAATTTTTTTTTGGGAGGGGCTTAAGCCCCTTGAAGGGTGGCTTTAGCTCCGTCCCTGAATTCAACCCGTTTAAAATTCTTATCCTACCATACAACTTCTACCCTCTATTGGTCATTTACTACCCCGTCTCATTATATTTATCTTACTTTCTTTTTTTGGTTCATCTCATTTCACTATAAAAAAACAGGATTACCGACGGAATAATTCGTCGATATTCCCTCGATTCCATCGGTAATTAGCTTACCGACGGAAATTTTTCGTTGGTAATACCACCTTCGGTGATCACATTAATACCGACGGAATTGTGGTCCGTCGGTAATCACCGGCGGAATGTCCGTCGGTAATTCCACCTATTTTTTTAAAAAAATATTATTATTATTATTATTATTATTATTATTATTATTATTCTTATATTTTCTTTTCTAAATTTTTTTTTTTCATTCAATTGTTGATGAAGGAAAACAAGTTATATACAAGCAAGTTATTTCCGATGTGGGACAAAATGCATCGTACCTGTCGGTAATTACCGACGGACCAACTGACGGATTTAAGTTTAGTCGGTAATCACCGACAGAAAGTGGTCAGTTGGTAATTACCGACGGACAGTCTGTCGGTGATGCCCTTTTCCGGTGTGATCACCAACGGAACTTTTTCCGTTGGTGATTACCGACGAATTTAGGTTCCGTCGGAGATTCACCGAAAAAGTTTAAGTGCCGACCCGCCTTTTTACTGATGAAAAATTCGTCGGTAATTTCGTCGGAAATCGAGTGTTTTTTGTAGCATTAATTGTCCACTTTCTAAACCGGATAAAAAATACTTGATCACAATTAACTTGTTAATAATAATGATTACAAAGAAACTTTTGTAATACCAAAAACTTGCAACGGGCGTAAAAACTATTACAAAAATGTGAAGGAGATTACAATGCAAATGCTAATAAAAATAAAACAGACCGAATCACAAAGGTTCCAACGAACTAGACGAAGATGAGAATGAGCTCGAAATATCAAGGAAAGTGTATGCACTCAATATGAATTTTGACAGGACTTCGGTAAGCAAAAGTTGTAGAACAACTTGTTATGTACAACAATGCACTAAAGATAGTGGAGGTTATGGTGAAGTGAAAGGGTGCACAGCTGAACAGTCTCGGCTGTTACAGCAGAGCCAGCTGGGGAGCCGAGACTGAACAGTCGCGTCGCTTCGCTAGGTCCATCGATCCTTGGCCCCCAGCGACCACTGGGCTTACACACGTGGGCCGCACGTTTTGGACTTTGACAAGGCCTAAAACACTATACTTTTGGAGGTCCAAAAAATTATAGTACACAAGCCCAATCCTTTAGGCCCAAAGGACCAATTGCCAAGATGAATTTTGACATAACTTCGGTATGCAAAAGTTGTAGGAAAACTTGTATATGTACAACAATGCACTAAAGATAGTGGAGGCTATGGTGAAGTGAAAGGGTGCACAGCTGAACAGCCTCGGCTGTTACAGCAGAGCCAGCGGTCGCTGGGGTACAAGACTGAACAGTCACGTCGCTTCGCTAGGTCCATCGATCCCTGGGCCCCCAGCGACCACTGGGCATACACACATGGGTCGCACATTTTGGGCTTTGACAAGGCCCAAAACACTATACTTTTGGATATCCAAAAAATATACTACCTCCATCTCATTATACTTGTCTCACTTTCCTTTTTGGTCCGTCTCATTTACTTGTCCACTTTCTAAATCGGGTACAAAATACTTGGCCAATATTAACTCTCTCTCCTCAAAATTAATTACAACCACATATCATCACCTTTATTGATTCATGTGCCCAAATCAAATGAGACATGTATAATGGGATGGAGGTAGTAGTACACAAGACCAATTGCCAAGATCCACGGCCACAAAACCCGAGCCGAGCCGGACGGCGGTGGCGCGCGTATATGTGCGCGCGAGATCCAACACTCTCTTACACACCCACTTAACCCACTTGGTACTAAGCCCACGTGTTTATTCACTTATAAACATTCCCCCCACAATGGTATATTTCCAATGTGGTACAACACATTCACCACTATAAAGAATGAAGAATCCACTTCAAACTTTAAACACTTACTATATCTCACTGACCGGAATTCGGTTTTGAGGAAATAAGTACACTACACTCATCTACTCCCAGAGTAGAACAATAATATAATATTTAATTTAATAAACAAATTAAATATTAATTATTTTGTATAAACCAAAATTCCAACATAACTCACTCTCAGAACCATCTTCTTTCTTGTTTCTTGTGCCGGATCATCTATAACTATATATAGTAAGATGAGAGGTAGTAATGATAATTAACTTAATGAAGCCATAAGTAAACCTAAAATTAATGGTCTATGCTACTTCTCACATCATATATATTTTATTTCTATAAGAACCAAACATATACATACTTTTAAACAATTAACATGAAATTTAATGACCGAGCCACAAAAGACTCGAACTCAAAACCTTCAATCTCATACATCGGCTTACTATGCTAGGGCCAGCATACGCATATGTATGTGTTACATACGGATATTATACTAACATGAATTCTATCAAATTAAGCAGATGGTGGAGAAATCTGGGTTTGTTAGAAGTTCTGACATTCTCGAGAGATAGAGTGGTTGAAAGCTTTTTGTGGGCAGTGGGCGTTGCTTATGAGCCTCAGCATGGAAGCCTTAGAAAATGGCTCACAAAAGCCATCTTGTTGGTACTAATAATTGATGACGTCTATGATGTTTATGGCTCCATGCATGAATTGCACCTATTCACTACAGCAGTAGAGAGGCATGTCGATCTCGATCGCCTTAATTACTTATGTACTACAATAGTATTAATTAGTGGTCAATTCTGAAACTAATTGTTGTCTTAATTGTACATAGGTGGGACCCAAGTGAGATTCAGCAACTACCTGAAGCCATAAAGAAGTGCTTCTGCTTGCTGTATGATACTGCAAATGAAATCGATCTTGAAATTCAAAAGGAAAAGGGCTGGAGCTCGGTTCTACCCCATTTCAAGAAAGTGGTGTGTGCTCATACAGTAACTAGTCAGCGCTTATTGCAGGGTGTGTGGCTAAGTTTTTAAGCTATCTTAAGTAGTTTATAAGATGTTTCGAGCTTATGAGCCCTAGAAATGAGTTTGGCTCTTGAAGAGCTTATAAGCTCAAAAAATAAGTTATATGAGCTTATAAGCTCTTCAAAAATAAGCTCTCACACTTCAACTTATTCGAGCTTAACACTACAAAAAAAACCGGATTACCGACGGATTTTCGTTCCGATGATTTTTTTTAAAAAATTAATTTTTATGTATTTATTTATTTATTTATTTTGCACTTGTCTCGGTAACCGGGTCAACCATGGTTCAGTAGATCCCGAAGCCGAGTGAGCCAAGTGAACCAATGGCGGAACCAAATGAACCAAGTAAAGAAGTCAAGCAAGTAAAGTGGTGGGTTTATTAAATACGAAACCCCTTAAATTTCCGATGTGGGACAAATTCTCGTCGGTGATTTCGTCGGTAATCACCGACGGATAATCCATCGATAATTAACAATTTCGTCGGTAATTATCGAAGGACGGATTTCCATCGGTGATTGTCGACCCACCTTTTTGCCGACGGATAATCCGTCGGTAATCACCAACGGAACACATTCCGTCGGTAATTTCGTCAGTAATCCGGTACATTTTTGTAGTGTAAATTTTACATCTTATAAGCTTCATAAACATCTTATAAACACTTAGAAATAAGCTTAGCCAAACACCCTGATTAATTTTATAAATTGCTTATAAGTTATTGTTATAGTTATAAAAGTGTTTATAATTAAATCGGTTATAAGCTTAGCCAAATACTCCCTTAGTTAGCGTGATGACTAAACTTATAAGCAACTTTAAATTTGCTTTTGAAAATATTTTCAACTTAGTCAAACACACCTTAATATAACTTAATTACTTTGTTGATAATATATGGAGCAGTGGATAGGGTTCTGCAAATCACTGCTTGTGGAAGCAAAGTGGTATAAAGCGGGGGAATCTCCTTCCCTAAGGGCTTGTTTGGTTGTGTGGGATGTTCATTGGGGTAGTAGGGGGTATTAAAGTGAAGGGGTAGTAGATGGGGGGGATTAGCCCATTGTTCACACATGGTGGGGCCCACCAACTACCCCGTTTGGTACAATGGTGTTTATGCGTTTACGAAAGCGGAACATGATACTCATCCGTTTGGTATCATGTTGTTTTGCCATGTGTAATAGTCAAATTACACTAATATCCCTATTAGAACTCCAAATTTACACCTTGTACCACATATAAATATCCTAAACCTCTTCGCTGTGCTGCCCATTTCTTGCTCTGCCGCTCGATACTAGGGTTTACGAATATGTTCGCGTGATTATCTTCGACATTCATCCCACCCATCGTGACACGGCGACGATCATTTAGCATCCATCCGACCACAAGTATCAATGGAGATTAACAAGGAAGGTAATCTGTTCGATTTATTACTTGTTCGAGTAATGTACTATGAATCCTCAATACCCAACCCACGCTTTTCGTTCACAATAACAAATCAATTCTGTGTCCAATAATCCTCTAGGCGTCTTGTAGTTTGTTAGATTAATGAAGGATTTTATTTGACATCATATTAGTTCCGCTGTACAAAATTTCTATCCGTGAATTGTCCAGTAATATTGATTTTTTTTTTATGCTTTGTCGTGATATGATGCTTTTGTGTATTAAAGTTCATTGTGCTACTGATTCCGGGTGTTCTTGTTGTCCTCCTTACGAATGTAGTTCCTGAATCAATTGTCTGTACTACAACATTTGTACGGTGATAGGTGAGGTTACTCGGTCAGTTTTGTTGTGTATTGAGCTCATTTTTTTACAAGTAGGAAAAAAAAAGGTACCGCATCGATCCTGGTCAAAGGCTGAGGAAGAGGTCTTGATTGCTGCCGTCAAGACTATCGTAGCAAAGGGATGGAAACGCGACAATGGATTTAAGGCGGGAACTTATCGTGATCTTGAGGCTGCTATGAAGAAAGCTTTCCCCGGTACAGATATCAAAGGTAAACCACATATTGATTCGAAGATTACTGGTTGGAAGAGGACGTACGCAAAGCTGAGGGACATAGTGAATACTAGTGGTGTCGGTTTTAACCTTCACGGCAACAACAAGATCGATTGTGACAATGATCAATGGGAAGGCATCTGCTCGGTAATTTAACATTTCGATATTGTACTCAATAATGGCTGTTGCATTGCTGTTACATAAATAATAATTCCAAAATTGGTTTGAATTTCGTATCTGTCCACAGGGCAATAACGACATCAGAAAATGGCGTGACAAGTCGTGGGACTACTACGAAGACTGGCAGATCATGTTCGGAAAGGACCGCGCGACTGGCGAGGGTGCAACGCTTTACATGGATATGGTTAATGACCTGATTCAAGACAGCGATACCGGGAACAATCAACACCAATCTGCGGATGACATGGACATGGGGGACACCGAGGAGCAGGCTAACAATTCCGTTGCTGATGAAAGCCAATCGCAATCTGCTGCGGACTCTACCAAGAACTCGAAGGGTAAGCGGAAAAGACACTTTGATGATAGCATTAGCACTTTAGTTGATCTTGTTGGGGAGATGCAACAGATCAACGTTAGGAAGTTCGAGTCGTTCGAAGAGAAGTTTGCGAAGAAGCCAATTGTGAAGGAGACTAGGGGCGAACTCTGGGGTATATTGCAGACCATACCGGGACTCAGTCTGAATGATGCGTTCGAAGTTGGCGAGATTCTTACGGAAAAGCCTGCCCGTCTGGAAATGTTTTTGGGCCTCACGGAGGAAGCGCGTGAGCCCTATATTGCCCGTATGCTGGGCAAGGGTATCTGAAAATCTAGTCTAAGTTCTCTTATTTTGACCAAACTGATGGTGTTATTTTCGAATATTGCTTATTTTGTCGTATGATCTGATGGCCACAGACCTATGGATTTAGTTGCTGTATCTAGTTATGCAACTAATATCCCCTGTTTTGCTACTATCTTGTGTTATGTAATGACTTTTGGCACTTCAGTCTCATGCATATTGCCGAGTCACCCTATGATTCACGTTCGTTCGCCGTCTTAATTATTTTTTTTATATCGCGCACTTCGAGTAACACAACCCTTCATCTATTACAAATCACCCACAACGAGTGTGTAATACAAGGATGCAGCGACAATGCAGAACACATTAAAACACTCCTTTATTTATATCACATTCTACTGCCCCGTAAAGAGACGGTACCAACGGCGAGTCATTACAAGGACACATCACAACACACATGATAACATCACATTAAACATTGGACACACTTGAGGAAATAAAACGACAACCACAGACATACATACACAACCACGGTGTCATGTATGCATATTTGTTACCCATGCAGCGACGTCCTCTTCGCATGCTCACATCTCATTACTTCCACCACAAGTGAGAAGTGGTGGACGTGCTTGACGAGTCGCTCCTTGGCCTAATAAGACCCACGGTTGGATGCGGTGTCGAACGATCAGAGCCCCCATCAGTTGCTTCGTTCGTTGACGATTGGTCGGAGGGCACGTAATCTTTGATCGAAGTGGGTTCGTTGGGCACCATGCTTGAATTTTCCACTTGTTGGTCGTTATTCGGAGGTTCGCGAGGAGTGATGACGTCAGAGTACGGGTCCTGATACATAGAAAAAACTAGGGCTAGCTTACCATAATGAGGTTCAGCTGCTGTGTAGTATGCTTCCACCATGTTATTTTTCTACAATTATTATCGAATGAATTATCAAGAGAAAATAAAAATACCCGAAATATTCTGTAGAAATAATTTCAGTGTTTGCATGTACCTCATAAAGACGCCTCCAAGTCTGCGGTGAGGCATTTACTACACCGGCAGCGACGTTCCACTCGGTATAAGCGTCTTCCATGATCAAGGTCCACGCTTCAAAGCGGGCTCGGTAATGCTTGAATCGCGCCAATGCGTCTTCCACCGACAGGTCGACATAGTAAGTTTCGTTCATGTCGAGCATGGCCAAGCAAACCGCGTTATCTACGTCTTCCTTGCGATTAGAACCTCCTAACACCAAGTGGTTGTGAATGTGGTCGAGGAACACCCCGTCCAATTCCTTGGACCAAGGAAATGGGTATAGTATGTTGCTCTGCATGTTTTTCTCTTCTGTTAATTAAACCTCCTGAATCCGATCTACGTGAAGTGCCTGCACTCCACTATTTATAACCGAAAATTCATTTCTTTTATTTATAATCTATTATATTTTGCATGGATGAAAATAGCCACGTAATCATTCTTGTCGACCTAAGGATTGTGTTTCAACCATGGTAAACCATGTCCTCTCAATACCCATTGTTTTGCATGGTAAAATGACGTGGCTTGATTCAAGATTGAAATAGTTTTTACCTCGTGACGTGTTGGCCGAAAACAATTGCATGGAAATAACCCTTTGCGTGTTCATTCATAAAATGGATGTGACTGTGTATATCTCATTAATATTTTGGATAGTGGAAGTATGAATCTCTCATTGGTGGTGGACGAAAAAAAAGTAGAAGGAGCCATTGACTCCTCCGTCAATACCGATGTACATGCAAAGAGAAAGCACTTGTTTCATCAGATCTTTTTTATTAGTCCTACTGTTTATGAAGTTACCAATCAAAATAATCCAATATTGGCTCTTCTTTTCGGGTGTCATCAAATCTGAATACGCATCATTTCTCTATGCGCATAAGGAAACGTAAAGCGTGTTGAAGGAGTAAGTTTCAGTCAATAAATGCCATCAATAACTCCACCGACCCGATTTCAGAATTAATGCTTCTTGCTATATAAAAGGATCAGGATTAGGGTTAAGCGCATTCATCATAAATCACGCCGCAATTGTGAAGACCGTCCGATCGAGAGGTATAATCGCAAGAACAAACTTCCGAATAACTATCTTTAGCATCTTGTAATGAAGTTTATACTTTTTACGACACCGTTTTTGTTTCTTCAGTGACATGGCATCGTCGAGCATCGGAAGCGCTGGTTCATCTCCAGAAGATCCACTCGTTATCGAAGACGGTAAGCTTTGATCGCTTGATTTTTTTCGGAATCCTTACACCAACGCCAATTTGTTTTATGTCTTGTATCATTATGTCTTGGATGCAATTATGAGGTTTAAGCTTATTTGTATTATTCAGAGACCTTTGAGGAAGCTCTAGAAGAATTTAATGGATATTTAAGGTCGTCTTTCGTATTGTTCATAACCAAATCACATGTCAACGAACCCTTTACCCTGGTATGAAAAAAATTTTCCTGAAGAACTTTTGTTTTTCCGATATGGTTGCGTACATTCATGTGTATTACATTTCTTATTTTATTTTATTTTTTGGTTCAAAAAGAATCTGTCAAAGCGCGCCCAAGCACTGATACCGGAGTCCACTAGAAGGGTGTTATTGTGCTATGGTGGTGCAACATGGGAGACGGAGTATGTAAAGACCGGTCGCTTCCGGAGATTCCGTGCCCGAGATTGGAAAGTGTATGTTGCCGATAACAATCTGGAAGTCGGCGATGCGGTTACATTTCGGTTTATCGAAGCCGACGGCGTTACGACTAAATTCGAATGCACCGTCGGTCGAGACGTGATGAACCCGATGCCACCCCAATTCGTGACTAGCATGGGAGGCTGACTCGAAGTCAGTCGTAACTATTCAGGGTATTTGTCTATGTCAGGGGGTTGTATCCGCTTATGATATGTTTTCGACCACTTAATTAGCACCATCTATAATGTGGGGTAGTTGTTATGGAACTTCGAATCTGTTTTGTTTTGCCTAAAATCGAGCACGTGTAATATGATATGTGCTAGTATTTTGTGATCCTTTTTGTTAAAGTACTTCGTATTGGATGGTTTTGTTTGGACCACCAAATGGATGATAAGTTAATGACAAATATTAAGTGATGCTACCGAAAACACTCGCAACTACATTTGAAAACGTTTGCATAAGTCTTGTTTTCGAATAAGCAAATAATACACGATTCCGACATGGGATAATTCTCCATCTACCTTACTACACTGTCGAGTGCTACCATCTTACATAAGCTTTCCTATGATAATTCCCAACAACAATATAACTAAGGCCATGAAACATAGCATAATCTCGCGGTCATTGGGACGAATCTTGATTGGTTTTTCGGTCTCATTGTTTGTCTGTGAGATAGCAATATTTGACGTCGGGTTACTCATTGACGAAGCTGCAACATCTTGGCTCGTGATCTCTTCTAAACTTGGCACAAATGATCGATCCCCATATGATTGTGTCCGTTTTGTCGCTTCGTTTCGGTGAAATTCATCACGCCAAAAGAATTTTTTGCCGTGGTGCGGCCCAGGGGGACCCGGACACGTATAGTACGACCTTCCTGGATTGTTAGCGTATGGTCCCGCCACTTTCCTAATCATCCTTCCTCGCTTACATGAACACAATGGGTTGGCATCCTGATTTGGGTAGTCATAAGCCTCATCGTGAGATTCCATGACCTAGACCTGTTGGCATTGATAAAGGTGTTAATTCCCATCAAAAAAATGATGTTGTTAACTCGACAATAAAGCAGATGAACACATGTTTTAAAGGCAAATGAAAAACAAAACACATTGCCAATTAATATTCAAATGAAAAACATAACAAATACATCAAAGTAAATCCTAAATTTCAAATGTATGTTCCTAGAC